>ML787551.1:2094126-2107791 GCA_009831015.1 Picea engelmannii | reverse complement strand
GGAGCTTCCCTCAGGTTGTAGCTTGAGAAACTAGGGGGTTGGAGCCTCCTTCCAGTTGCAGCTGGAAAACAAAGGAAGTTGGTGCTTCCAATGAATGTAATTCTTCAAGACATATAAGAAAAAGAATTCTGTGGTTTTCTCCCTATTTGGGTTTCCACATAAAACACTGGTGTACTGTGTATGTGTATGATTGTTCATTTGTTCATTGCTTATTTACTCTGCAGTTATTGGATAATAATGCTTCATTGATATAACACTTGGATTATATGGTTAAATTGCTCTATTACTGATTCACCCCCCCTCTCGGTAATCCAACAACCTTTCCCTGTGGAAATACCTTATAGACCTATGTTTAATTTCAAACTTGTCACAAACCCGATAGCCCAATGGTTTCTTTTCTCTGCCCCTACCCAATTCCTAAAAACAAATACTATGTTATGTGTAACTAGCCTAATATCCTCTTCAAACAAAGTTATATCAGACAAAGAGATCCCTCTCTGAGTCTTGGAGGGATATATCCAAGAATCGAAGTGGTTTTGATGTTTCTTCTATGACTGCCTTCACAGCATTGGGAAAATTACAGAGTGCTAACAGTCTCGAATGTCGAAGTCCCAAAGTGGACACGAGACGTTCAATCTGAAAGATCACTTCGTGAGCATTCTCATCCATCAATCTATGCCAGTGGAAGGATAGCATAATTTGAAATCTATGAATTCCATAGATGCAAAAGGATCATGACCATTGATCCACAAGGGACACGCATCATTGGATCATGGACTCCGGGTGAAATTCTCCGAGAGAAAACAGAGTTTGAGAATCGAAACTCCTTAAGCTTGAAAGGCGAAATCGATCTCGTTCATTGGTTTGGAGGGCCACATGTCACCTGATAGATAAGAATAAGGATTGCACATGGAAAAAGGAAAGAAGGTAGAGTCGTCAATTAAAGAGAAAATATGTCAGCAGATATTCCATTCCAGAAGATATCCAGTCAGCAGCAACAGGGTTTGATATTTGAAACTCCTAGAGCCCGGATCATGAAGTAAATCTCAGTCATTGATGTAGGAAGGTGAGATCTGGTCTGTAGACTTGAGAGGACATATCTGAACTGTCCGTTCAGGAGAACTGTCAATATCATGAGATCGATGTTTTTTCTTTATTACAGGGCCAAAACATGCTCAGGTCTTAATTTTTTATGAGTGGGCCACAACTGAAACCACAATTTAGGAGAAAGGACATGTGGAGGCTCGTAGTGAATTGCGGGGAGAAAAGAGAGCTTCCCTCAAACTTCCTATGGAAGATCCTGCAATCGTGTGATCACATGAATCTCATAGCCCAAGGTCATATCATGAAACAGAACCAGTGCTCACTAGACAGAAATAGAGAAGCATGTTTTTGGATAGGCGTTTGGTCACTGTCAATGATCATGTGAAAGGAAGGGGCTTAGAAAGAAAAGATAGTGCCTGCTGCGAAATTTTTCTTAGGAAAGGGAAAGGTGCCAAAAAGGAATGATTGTAACTACCATATTAGAGTGATTGTATCTGCCATAGAATTCGACGAGCTTGAGTGTGATCACGAGAGGAGTTGAAGAGTCCTGAGGTAACTTCCAGTGATGTGAAGAATCATCATTTAGACAATTGACAGATGTAAATGTGTCAAAGAATGTAACCTCCAAAGAAGCCAAATAATTTGAGGATAATAGCTACTGATGAATAAAAGACTCAGGATGATCGCCAGAGAGGATGAAGAGTTGAGTGTATGCCCTGGTAGAGGACTTGGTATTATAAATATGCATAGAACAGAGAATACAAGGTTGTTTTTGTTGAGTTTGATTCATGTGAGTAGAAGCACGTAGTGTGAAATAGTTGAAATGCACAGAAGAGGAATAATGCATATAATGGACATGGAGCACAGAGCATAAAAGGAAGAAGAAAAGAAAGAGCAAGAGATGCGAGAAGAGTAGAGCAATGTAGCATAACATTGATGAGACTGGTAAGACATAGATAAATGTTGTATCATTGTTATAAATTCAAGTAAAGCAAAGATTTTTATTTCAGGGTGGTAGGGAGGTTCTAGGGAGGATTAGTGTCCTCAGAGTTTCAAGTGGGTGCTTGAACAATGGGAGTTGTAGCTTCCATCTAGTTTCAGCCAAAAAAACTAGGGTGGAAGGGTGGTGCAAGGGAGAACTATTTTTCTATGTTATACAGGTTGGTTCCTGTGTGACTGGAACTTGGTGCTTCCATCCAATTGGTGTTGGAACACTCAGGGAGTTGGTGCTTCCTTTTAGTGGGTGGTAGAGAAAGCAGAGAGTTGGCACTCTCAACAAGTTTCTTCTTGTAAAACAGAGGTTGTAGCCTCAAGAAGAGTTGGAGCTCATAAGAATGTAATGTATAGAAAATAAATATTACTTATCATATCAAGAAGAAGATGTTTTTCCCTTTATGGGTTTCCTCGGGAAATATCTTCCTCTGTATATTTCATGTGTGTGATTGATGTTGAATATTCTATTGCTTACTTCCCTGCTTTACTGTGATCATCATTGAGTTTTCTGTAAAGAGTCTAAAAAGGGAATAATTGTTTAAGAATATTAACAATTGATTCACCCCCCCTCTTAGCTGTCCAACATAATCTTGTCAAAAATTATAACAAACATGAGAAACAAGGGTGAAGATTTAAACAATTGATTTTCTACTTCATGGGATGTCTATTTACATCCATGGGAGTTATATGAGTAACCTCCATAGTACCCATTGTTTAAGAATGAAATTTCTACTCCAAAAAGCTCAAATCAATGTTGAAGTCTGAGAGGGTGTAAACAATGTGAGATAAATCACCCCATGTGCGACCAAGTAATGGATGGTTGTACCCACATACTTGAAAATTCACGAATGAAACCAAAAGAATTCATCTTAAAACATGAAATAGTTGCAGAACTTAGCCAATCACACATACTAGAGATCTAGACTGGTGGTCTCCTCATAGTTTGCTTGGGCAGCTTCACTGATCCAGGTGGATATTAGTGGCCACCCACCTATTCCAAATGGCTCCTCTTGATAGATTTTAGTTCAACACATTCTTCTGTACTTATTTGTAATTGTGGGTTCTACACTTCCCGGCTTGTTTGAATCCCTACACATCTTCCAGGTGGAGACTGGTGGCTTCCAACCTAATGTCAACGCATCTTTTTGTACTTCGAAGGTCGTTTTCGGGCCCTAAATAGTGTTTTTTAGGATTGCCACAGTCAAATTGTACATGAAGTTAGATTTTTATGGCGTAATGTGTAGTTCTTGAAAAAACCTTTCCAACGGGCTATCACGCATCTAAAATAGAGGTCGTAAGAAAAATTTACGACCCTGGGAAGTTGAGGTACCAACTTACCCATTGAGGATCACACAAGGTTTCTCATTTCACCTCCTAGGATTAGGTTTTTGTATGTCTAGGGTTTTCAAAATCATGAGTAATGTTAAAAATGACTCTGGAGCCTCATTGTAATCATTCTTCTCAGATGGATGCTCATAGAAGCCACATATCCTCTCAAAGATAACTACCACTATTCGAGAAGGTTGTTTCAGTTTTGTAGTTTTACAGTTTCAACCTATTTTATTTATTCAATAGAATATATTGTTCACTGGATATTTGTGTTGTTCTCCATATCTTTGTGTTTATTGTATTTAGTCTTTTAATCAGTTTGTTCTTCTTCTAAATCCAGATGATTCACAATTCCTAGAGATATGAGATGTCCATGTATTATACCATGATGAGCATGGAAAGACAAAAACAATTGAAGGTAAAATCTTTCTTGGAACCAAGACGACATGGAAACCCTGGAATCCACATGGGACGAAGGGGAGAGGGTCAATGTCAAGAAATAAGTGTCCAAAGAAATGATGAGAGGGAGGTGATGCACAAGAGGAGAAATTATCCTTCAAACAGGGAGATCTGTCCCAGAAGAGGCAAATTGCCCCCTCAATTAGTGAAATTTGTTGCTTAATCAGACGGATCTGCTTCCAAATTGATAGCCACACAAAAAATACTTGCTACAAACAAATTATAGAAACACAAAATAAACTACTCTACTCCCCTCATGTTTATCGGCCCTCCCGTGAGGGAGTCATGCCCAAATATAATGCTCTAATACCATATTAAAACGAGAGAGTAGATTATTACACACAAATAATGGCATTAATCAATATATTGAATTAATGTAGTGAATGCATATAAATACAACAAGTGTGTCTCAAGATAAACAAACTACCTTGATCATATAATCAACCAATTGAGACAATATCTCAACCACACACCAAAATAGGATCTCACAAATCCAACTCTCAAACAACCTCCTAGGAATAAGATCACACAATTCACTTAGAGATTGACTCTACTTCTCAATACATTAGAAAGCATATTAAATAAGTAGGAATTATATATTCCAACAGTTGGTTCATGGGATGTTAAAAACTACCCCTAATTACACTAGAGATTGATAAATACCTCCCCAAATCCTTTTCTTTAACCCCCCTCCAAATATATTTTTTCAATTATAAAAACCCTACTTTTACTAAATATCCTTTATTTTTACTAAATACCCTTTTTTATATCCCTCAATACCTATAAAACCTCTACCCTACATCCCCAATACCTACAATATATTAACTATATTTTTCATAATTTAAAAACCTGTTTATGAATTAAGATGAAGCCCTAATGCAGACAATGTAACTTCACGATATAATTTTGGATACATTTCAATATATGGGATCATTTTTTGAATTACTATCAAAATAGTTTATCATATGTTATCAACATTCGAATGGGTATTATCGTGATAACTTATAAACATCCGGATGGGTATTATAGTGATAATTGGCGACATATGTATGGAAAGAATATAAAAGATTGTTGTTTTTCTCTATCCATGGAAATAACATGAAAATACGTGAAAAACATAATAGTACAATATTATGTATGATCTGATATGAATGGCAGAATATGGATACAAAATAGAAGGATGCATTCATTGTGAGTCACATGAAACCTTCTCAATATGTATTCCACATGAGACAACTTTCTTAACTTCTCATTTTCAATTGCATGTCCGATTGATTAGAAACTTAACCACTTAAACATGGTGGCTAGGACATAGATTATTCTCCTCCTTGTTCACCATGAGAATGCCTCCATTTATAGGATTTGAGAGGCTCAACCATATTCGTTATATTTGGGATCAGTTGAGGATATGAATCCATCAGTTGTGATATCTCCCTTAGATGCATCCTAAGTGTTAGATTCGAGCCAAACCAACTCAATCCATCCATAGATTTCCTTAGAGAAAAAGGGGATTTCTTCCCATATTTTTTCAATGAATTCGGAACAGAGCACTACAAAACTCTCTTCTAAATAGAAAAAGAGCACTATCTCTCTCTGTATATGAGTAGGGGAGCATTGATCTTCCAAAAGTTTCCAAGATGACCAATTCTCAGAGAAAAACACTATGTTTCAACTACCAAATGATGGGGCTTCTTATTCTAACATGTTTCAAGGGTTGTATCAAGTGTTCTCATGGTGTTGTTCATGATGTGATACTTACGTGATGAGAATATGACACTTACGAAACTTATGACAAAAGTGAGACACTTATGACATTGAGAATGTGACGTTATCGAAGTGAATATTTTTTATGTGTAAGAATGGGGTGCAATCATAATGGGTGTTGGGTAGGCAGGTTGAATAGACAAAAAAGATATTCAATGAAGCAAAGAGAAAAGGTGTGGGATCAAGAATATCAAGAAAGAAGAAAAAATAAAGAGAAGAAGATGCAGGACATGAAATAAAAAGGTCCCGTAAAATCTGGGAAAACCAGTTGAGTGTGAGTTATATCCAGCTCAGAATGAGTTGTCACCAGTCGATAATTAGTGGGATCCAACTCATTATGATCTGTCAAGAAAAATTGAGGCAAAGAGGGAAGAAAGTGGAGAATTGAATGGATTTGGAGAGGGATTATAAAAGAAAAGAGAGAATTGGAAGTGACGAGAACAATAACAGAGAGCATAGGTGAAGTCAAAGAACCAGAAGAGTTTTGAGAACTATGGAGATTGTAGGATTACTTGTGTAAATAATTAACGAGTGTAAGAATAACATTGTATATTGAATAGATATTGTAGCACCAAGTGTGAGTTGAATGCCTTAAATACAATAAAGAAACAAATATTTGTGGATGTATCCCAAGAGGGGGTGAACCACGATAATTGTGTGTCCAATTATGTTGTGGAATGATTATGTATGTTTTTAATATGTTAATTCATGTCTGTTTGATGTTGATTCCTTCTTTTACTACATATGAATTCCCATATTTTTTGATAATGTTGAAAGATTCATGCGTAGTAACATTAAGTGTATTTTTAATTGTTAAATAGTGAGAATATAGACTGACATGCATAAATAATAAAGTCACGAGGAAACATTATCTAGGAACTAGTGTGTGAAAGAGTCTTGTAGGTATGATAGTGAATGCCTTCCTTATTTCCCTTATCATTGCAGAAGCTTGGTTACTACATTCCCCATAAAGATACATTGGGTGAGACTTTGCTTGCTCATAGGTGATGCTGAAAGGGATGGTATCGATAGGGTTTTGTTGGAAGACTTACTTTGAAACCAGGGTCTTGAACCCAGAATATTGAACCTATCCATGTGTGCACGCCAACAACGGGATAGATTGTAATTCTCGAGAGACAAAGAAGTAAAATATGGTTGCTACTATGTTATTTGTTTTGATCATTTTTTTAACCTAAGATCAATATGGAATTGCATGGATTGCACAAATTCAGTGGGTATACATGAAGCATGGACCAATGGTAGAACTGACCTATTGGAGCACCTAATCATGTGATCGCTTGATTTTGAACCTGAATGTTGACATTCCATTATTGTTGTAACATGATTCCTCCTATGTAGATAGAAGTAATTCAACCAAAAATAAATTGAGTGTTAGTGTACATCCCAAGTCTTGGAGTATGTGAATTTTTTTGACCAAGTGGTGTTTGTCGAATACAAAGACTAGTCCATAGTTCTCATAGAAGTTTAACATTTGAACTATCCATTGTGACCCTTAACATAACACAATGATTGTGAAACCAAACTGTAGATAAGATAATTCACTACTCGACTCACTTTTGATTGAAGTCTATGGTAGTCTAACCGGTGGTGGTCGACTCTAGAATGATAGTCAAAAGATGCATTTTTTTACTAAAGGGAGAGAAATCAACTCAGACGAAACCAAATAGAAAAATGAACAAAGTAAAAATTTGATGAAGTAACGAAGAATCTATAAAGAGTACATTGGAATCATATTGGGTTGAGACTGAGAAATAGCATATGGTTGGTAAGAAAAGAAATGTAAAATTGTGATTTTACAAATGTAAAATTATGAATTTTTCAATAATTGATTTGCTAGGTATTAATGATAATGGCTTCCAAAAATTAAAAAACATAAAAAAAATTATACTACTCCAAAATAGAAGGAGAAAAACACAAAAATATTTACAACACTAACCAAAAGAAGTTATTTTCAAAATTATCTCTAAATACCAAAGGAGGGATGAATCAGGGGGTCTCCCCTCAATTAACCCGTGACATAGGGAATTGGTATTAAAACAAGAGAGTAGAGTATTACACAGAAATAACAGTGTTAATGAATATATTAAATTAATGTAGTGAATGCATATAAATACAACATTTGTGTCTCAAGAGAGACAAACTACCTTGATCATTCAATCAACCAATTGAGACAATATCTCAACCACACACCAAAATAGGATCTCACAAATCCAACTCTCAAAAAACCTCCTAAGAATAAGATCACACAAATCACATAGATATTGACTCTACTTCTCAATACATTAGCAAGCATATTATATAAGTAGGAATTATATATTCCAACACTCTCCCTTACTGACTACTTATCTAAATATCTATGTGGTTATATCTTCATCACTATCATGGATTCAATATTTTGAACTTTCTTTTGCTTCCTCTTGTACCTGCATCTAATTATTTACATACATATTAAAATAAATCCATCTACCAGAATATATGGGTTATCAATCATTGTAACCACCAATTCTCTAGGAATCCTTTTCACCTACATGGTTCATCAACATATTAGGCTCTCCCTTAATTGTAACTTGGTCGATCACATTATGAGATAAATTCATCTCACATCCCCCCCCTTAATCATATATTCAATTTTTCTGACTCAACATCAATCTTAGATATGAGTCCACTTTCCACCCTCGTACCTATCTGAGTGGTTAAATCCACAACTTGATGCCACATACTCTCTATGATGAGAGGGATAACTATGTGCAAATCTACACCACATCACATATGCCTGAATAGTAGGGTTTACAACAAACACGGGGAACTAACTTTCCTATGATGAGGCAATACAACTTGGACCAAAATTCTGGGGTGTCTAGTACAACCAATCATGCACCCCTTGGATCACATATGCATCATTAATTCAAGTACAACAAGCATCTAAAAATGCTTCACACAAAGATTACCAAATTCCCAATATACAAGCCCATTACAAAATTAATACCATTTTCATCTCATTACTTCTGCTTCATATACTCTTCAATTGATGTGCACTATAATTGTATCTCCTTTGTTAGGGACCTAACTTGCCTAACCCCCTCAAGTGGGTAGAATAATATATTTCCATGTAATAAAATTGAATATTAATAAGGCATAGAAATAAGGAGGAACAAGTCAAATGTAAGAAGACCTAATATAATATTCCACTTCTAAAAGGATCTTCCTCTATATTGTTATTTTGGATAGATATATTTAGTATAAATAGGAGTAGAGGGTATGATAAGTTTTGTCTTGAATAATTATTGTAATAGAGCTCTTCTCTACTGGAGGTTTCCCCCTCAAAGAGGCAAGTGAACCTTGTTTCCTATCAATAAAGGTATAATTCTTATGTTGTGGTTCCATATAATTTGTTGTTCCACTGTTAAATATGCATTATTGATGAATTCTATTGTTATCTCGGTGTTATTATCTATATTATTTCTCTTTTATTCTAATATAATAAACTTGGTACCTTAAAAGTGGTATCAGAGCACTTTCCTTGATAGAAAATTGTGGGTTAATGTTTTTCAGGGTAGAGACGTATTCTTGTGTCTTAAATCTACATAGATCTGTCGTTACATGCATAAACCCATGGTCGGGGAGTAATACATGCAGGAAATACAAGTGGCATTCAATCACACATCTGTTGGCCACCCTTATAACCCATCTTGGTACCCCTTTGAGTGGTATTTCATCAGACAACACATGTATACAGATCGACCTAGATCTCTTGAAGACCTCTATACATAAACTGATTGGTCACTTAAATACTATAGTGCCATATATAACAACACTCGGGAATATACTCTCTAGTACCTAGGTAGTCGGGTAGTATGGCTAATGGAATGATCTATCCACCTTATTAGGTTCCCTAAGATATTGGATCGATTACTACTATTGGACCTCGCATGTATATTAGAGAGCTATAGCGTAGGGGAAACCCATGTCTGTAGACACCCTGCATACCCTAACCCTTGGGAAGGAAATAGAAACAAAATAGACAAGACCTATTGCCACATAATTGTTCCTCCTACATTATGGTTGTGAAATTACTACATATTTCTTCCTATTAAGAATTTGGGATTTCAACACTGCATTATTCTTCATCTCGGAGTATAAATCCATAGGAGTAAAAAAATATAAAGTATAGTGGTCTCGCCATCACACTTATTTCAGACATATCCCAATGGATTCCCCTTTTCTCCCTGATCGTAATCATACCTTTCATTTTTAAGCCTTTTTTCCATTGGACCTGACCCTTTCCCAACTTCCCTATTTTAACCACATATCCCATTATATTCCCCCTCTCACCTTGATCGTCATGGTACCTATCACTTATAAGTCATTTTTTTTGGTCCCACCCACCCATTTTCCCTTACATGCACTCACCCTCTCCAAATGACCACCACTCACAACCAAGAACTGGAAGCTTCCATCCATCAAGCCATGGAATCCATCCAACAAGTGACATTTGAGATTGGCTCTACCAATAACCACCTTTCACAATTTGAGAGCCAATTATAACACCAATTTGACACCATGAATGTCAAATTATAGAACCAATTTAACACCCTCCATTCTGTTGTCAACCAGTTGGGGTGAACCGCACTCCAAGTCCTTCCTCCTCGTACCAATCAGATGTTGTTGATTCCTCTCATTCTCTATATTTTCAATCCAACTCCTTTCATAATGACCCTAATGTCCCACCCTCAGACTTGGTTGGAAGCTATTAAACATGCCAAAGATGCCCAACAAGTTTTTTCCCAGACAAAAAAAAAAAAAAAACTTTGTTGTTCCTTTCCCTCAACCCACTAATATTAACCCCCCTTCCACTCCCCTTAAGTTCCAGAAATTAACTAGGGTTGAAATGGTTGAACGCCAACTGAAGGTTCTTTTCTATAATTGTGATGAAAAATATTTTTCGAGGCACAAGTGTAAGGAATAAAAACTTTTTATGGCCACTTTCGAAGATGTTCTTTAAGAAGATGTGAGAGTTCCCCTTGTTGAAGAGACCTCCCTTATTGATGCTATCTAGGAGCCTACTGACCCACCTGAAGTTGACCCACAAATTTCCTTGCATGCCATCAATGGATTATTTGCTCCACAAACCCTCAAGCTCATTATCTATATTAAGCATAGGAAGGTCATCATCCTTTCTGACAGTGGTGGCACCCATAATTTTATTCATCATCATATTGCCTTGGAAACCAATTTATATATTCATGTTGTCAATAATTTTCAAATCATGATAGCCAACGTTGGGTCCAAGAAATGAGGTGGGCGTTGTGAAAATGTATGTCTTCAAATTGGAAATTACAACCCGAAATATCATATGTTTTTCATTGACATGGGTGGTTGTGACATTGTACTAGGTGTTGAATGGTTGCACACTTTGGTTCCCATTCTTATGGATTTCAAGGAATTAACCATGCAATCCAATAAGAGGGAAAAAGGTACCAATTCCAAAGTCTCACAATTGGTTCTCTTGAGATCATCAGTTCCCATCGCATGGAAAATCTCCTCAATAATTTCCACTTCAATGTTTTTTCTCCACTCCATTCCATTCAAGAAGTTGAGACACCCTCTGTGCATCTTGACCTCCAAGATATCATTTCCAAACATCAATATATATTTTCCACTCCTCAGGGACTTCTGCCTCCTCGTGGTGTTCATGATCATTCCATCCCCCTTGTTCCTGGAAGTATTCCTCCCAATGTTTGCCTTGATCATCATACCTTTTCCCAAAATAATGAAATTGAAAAAATAGTGTAGGAATTCCTCCAAGTGGGTGTTATACACCCTAGTACCAACCCTTGTTCTTCTCATGTGGTCATGGTACTCAAGAAAGAAGTTATTTGGAAAATGTATCTTGACTTTTGTTCCCTCAATAAACTCACCATCAAGGAAAAGTTCCCCATTCTTGTCATTGATGATATCTTGGATGAGTTGAGTGGTGCTCAGTACTTCCCTAAAATTGATATGTGTTCTGGATACCACCAGATACGTATGTAAGAATATGACATCCACAAGACTTCCTTTTGAACTCATGAGGTTCACTATTATTTCTTGGTCATTCCCTTTGTCTTGTGTAATTCCCCCTCCACCTTCCAAATCCTCATGAATCATGTCTTCCATATTTTTCTCTGTCATTTTGTCTTAGTTTTTTTTTTATGATATTCTCATCTATAGTAACACTTGTCAATCCCATCTTGCCCATGTGGATCAAGTTCTCCATCTACTCTCTTAGCACCAATTTTTCCTCAAACAGTCTAAATGTTCCTTTGGCACCTCAAAAGTCCAGTACTTGGTTCATATTGTTGGAAAGGTTGGTGTCCTGGTGGATCCTAAGAAGATTGAAGCAACGCAAAATTGGCCTCGCCCCAAGACTATAAAAATATTGTGTGGTTTTCTCGGTTTAACGAGATATTATCACAATTTTGTTCAAAATTATGGAAAGATTGTGATGCCTCTCAATGCTCTCCTTAAAAGGAATTATTTCACTTGTACTCTCGCGGTTGATCATAACTTTCAAGCCTTGAAAGCGGCTATGTGCACTACTCCGATCTTGGACCTTCCTGATTTCAAAAATACCTTTGTCCTATAATTTTATGCCTCTGGGAGAGGAATTAGAGCATTCCTTATGCAAGAGGGAATACCTTTGTCCTTTACCAGCAAACAATTGTCAGAACACCATTTGGGCCAATAAATCTATGAAGAGGAAATGTTGGTTATTATGCATGTCATGGATCTTTGACGCCCTTATCTCTTGGGGCAATGCTTTCAAATTAAGACAGATCAGTAAAGCCTCAAGTATTTTTTGGAGCAACAAACTTCCTCCCCATAGCAACCAAAATGGGTAACTAAGCTCTTTGGATATGATTACAAGATCATTTACAAGAAAGGAAAAAGAAATGTGGTTTTTGACGCTCTTTCACGAAAATATGAAGAGGAAGGGTCCCTTTTCTCCCTCTCCTTCATTGTACCATATTGGCCCCAAGTTGTTCTCCAGGAATGGCTACAAGATCCTAAAATTTCACATTTGATCCAACAATTGCAAAACAATTCTCTAGGTTCCCCAGGGTACTCTTGTAACAATGATGAGCTTCGCTACAAAGTTTGTTTGTATTTAAGTAAAAAGTGACAAATTAAATCCATGATGCTTTTTGAGCTTCATGCTACACCTACAATTGGACACTCAGGGTTTATAAAAACCTATGACCAAGTCAAACGTTATTTTTTCTAGTACTTTTGTGGTAGAATGTGATGTTTGTGAATGAAACAAGGGAGAAACAATCAAAGATCCTAGCACGTTATAAATGCTTCTGATTCCACCCACTATTTGGAGGGACATCTCTATGGATTTTATTGTGGTATTACCTAAATCAGGAAATAATTTAGTTATCATGGTGGTTGTTGATCGTCTTTCCAAACATTCTCATTTATGTTTTCTTCAACACAGATTTGTTGATTAAGGTTGGTTGTAATTGATGTCAACCCTTGAAGAAATCCCTGTAGCATAAAGTTTTAGGTAATCGACCCAAGATTGTTTGATGTAAATATGACTCATTATTGTTTTTTCGTGGTTGATAATAAGTAAATATGGATGAACTCCAAAGTGGTCCCCTTATGGTGAAAGCCCTCACGGGAAGACGCTTTGTGGAGTAAGAGAATCCATGATTAATTGTGGAATAATGAGATCAAGGATAGTGAATTTGTTAGGGAAACTATCCTAGATTGATATTTTTTGTCATTCCATTTCCAGTGGTATGTGGAACGTCACATAACTCCTCACGGTTAGAGAGTTATGGCCATGAGAAGTTGGATACCCCAGGTTTGGGTAATGGACCCAAGTTTGTTTGATGGGTAACTGTATGAGTTATGATATATTTTCAGATAATACTATTCTATATGGATATTACATGTCATTCCATTTCTGGTGGTATGTGGAATGTCACATAACTCCTCACGGTTTGAGAGTTATGGCCTTATGAAGTTGGAGGACCCTCATATGTCATCTAGAAGCCCCAAAAGGTC
>ML787551.1:2080778-2094076 GCA_009831015.1 Picea engelmannii | reverse complement strand
AATTAGAAGTGGGTTAACCCTAAAATAAGGAAAGTGGGGCCAAGTGACCTAGAAGATGTTTTTAAGGAAGCTACTTGGAGAGTATAAATAAGAGGAAAGGCTCTCTCATTTTAGATACACTTGAGAATATTGAATATCTATAGTTGTGTGAGGTAACCAATGAAATATAAGATGAAATTATGAGGGAAGGTGAAGAAAAGAAGGCTGAAATGCAAGGAAGGATAAATTATTTTGATGGTGCTTTCTAAGGTATGTTATTTACAGGTCATCTCACCATTTTAGCTATAATTTTTTTTCTATAATGATTCAGACCATGAAATGTCTATGCCATTGAAAAAACACATCCAAGTCTCTATGGTAGAAAATTCAGCTTGTGGTTTGTTGTATTTTTGGATTTACACTCCATGGAAAATAGGGTTTGTGGCTAGTCTTGAAACTAGTCAAAAATAAGTGTTTTGGGTAAAAAATTCATAACTTATTCATAACAGATCCAAATTATGTGAAAAGAAATGAATTGGTTAGGTTACAGTATTTAGTATGTTTTGTAATAGTTTCATATCAATTAAACAAAAATTACATGCAGAGCACGCTCTACAAGGTCTCTCTCTAGAATAATCTAGAATTCAGAAAGGTATGCCATTTTGGCTATAACTCCTTTTCTGAGAGGTTACAAGTATTGAAACCTGGAGGAATTGCATAAAACAAATTGAATAGAATTGTGTATCAGTTTCATATCTTTATACATTACAGGCACAAAGTTATGATTACTTCAACTTAGGGTTGTTGACTAATCCAAAACTAGGCATGTGAGATTGAAGAAAAGTTTGATGAAAATGCTTGTCTCTTGTTGTTAAAGTTAAGGAAGGTTTGTACAAATGTGATCATATAGATAAGGTCTATTACAAATCTACAAATCAGATTTGGATAATGAAATTTATGAGGGATTTTGGTTGAGGTACATGTTGAGTACATGGTTGAGATGAGTAGTTGATGAGTTGGCACATACATGAGGTGTATAGTTGATGATGTTGGTACATATTGATGAGTCATAGTTGATGAGTAGTTGACACATGATTGGTACATACTTGGTACATGGTTATATGCGCTTGTTTATGTTACAGGTTGATTACAGGTTGTTTGGTATAGGTTGGTGCATGGTTGACGCACTTGTTTATGGTACAGGTTTATTACAGGTTGAGGTATAGGTTTATGCATGGTTGATGCATGGTTCAAATTTATTGGTATAGGTTTACATCAGTATATCTCATAGTCATAGTGTGACAGTGGTTCCATCATTCTACTTCTACTTCAGGGTGGCAGGATAATGCAATGACAAGTGGTTGTAGCTACCTTCTGATTGTAGCCGAAGAACATAGGGGGTTGTAGCCTCCTTCTGGTTGTAGCCAGAGAATTGGGGAGTTGGAGCTTCCTTCAGGTTGTAGCCTGAGAGACTAGGGGGTTGGAGCCTCCTTCCAGTTGCAGCTGGAAAACAAAGGAAGTTGGTGCTTCCAATGAATGTAATTCTTCAAGACATATAAGAAAAAACATTTCGTGGTTTTCTCCCAATTTGGGTTTCCACGTAAAACACTGGTGTATTCTGTATGTGTATTATTATTCATTTGTTCATTTCTTATTTACTCTATAGTTATTGGATGATAATGCTTCATTGATATAACACTTGGATTATATGGTTAAAAATGATTAAATTTCTCTATTAGTAATTCACCCCCCCTCTTAGTAATCCAACAAAGAATAACATTGAGATAACAACATAATACGGAAATACTGCAGAGTTAACAAAAAAAAACAAATTAGATGGAACCAAAACACCTGAATTATACCTTTATTTATAAGAAACAAGATTCACTTTCCTCTTTGAGGGGGAAACCTCCAACAAATAAGATATCTATTACAATAATTCTTCAAGACAAAACTTCTCATACCCTCTACTCCTATTTATACTAAATCTATCTATCCAAAAGAAAAATCTAGAGGAAGATCCTTCTAGAAGCAGAAGATTTTATTATTGATTCACCCCCCCTCTCAATAATCCAACATTTACTGCATCCACTGTGGCTCAAATTTTCATGGATCATGTCTTCAAGCTTCATGGCATGCCTCATTCTATTGTTTCTGATCGAGATCCCACTTTCACCAACAATTTTTGGCAAGATCTGTTTAGGCTACATGGCACACAATTGCATATCAACACCTCCTATCATCCCCAAACTGATGGTCAAACTAAGTTGTCAACAAGTGTTTGGAGACATATTTGAGGTTTTTTTCCTTTAAAAGGAAAAATCAATGGGCTCAATGGTTTCCATTAGTTGATTGGTGGTACAACAATTCTTACCATACAACTACTCGCATGACTCCTTTTGAAGTAGTATATGGACAAAAACCATCTTTCGTTCTCTCCTATGTGTCAGGTGTCTCAAAGGTCCAGGTGGTTGAATAAGCGCTTATAGTTCAATAGGCTATTCTTTATACCCTCAAAGAGAATTTGGTCATGGTTCAGAATCGCATGAAGAAACAAGCAGATCAAGGTTGCTCAAAACATCAATTTGTTGAAGGAGACCAAGTATTTCTTCGACTACAACCTTATAAGAAAACTTCACTCAAGGAAGAACATTGTCAGAAAATGGTGCCCAAATTTTATGGTCCTTATACAGTTCTCAAGCGCATGGGACAAGTGGCCTATAAATTATAGTTTCCCAGTTCTTCTAAGATCCATCCTATATTTCATGTCTCTTGCTTAAAGAAGGTGATTGGAACTAAGTTTCAAACTCAATCCAACCTTCTCGAGTTGGATAAAGAATGATCAATCTAGTTGCAGCCACACGTTGATTTGGACCAGCATGAGCATCGTCTTCATCGGTAGATCATCAAGTAATTTTTAGTCCAGTGGAAATATACAACTCCATCAGATGCCACCTAGGAGCTAGCTACCATTCTGCAGTAATTTCCTTATCTCAAGCCTTGAGAACAAGGTTTAGTTTAAGGGGAAGGGCATGTTAGGGACCTAACCTACCTAACCCCTCAAGTGGTTAGAATAATACATTTCCATGTAATAAATATCAATATTAATAAGGCCTATAAATAAGGAGGAGTAAGTCAAATGCAAGAAGACCTAATAAAATATTCCACTTCTAGAAGGATCTTCCTCTAGATTTTTATTTTGGATAGACGGATTTAGTATAAATAGGAGTAGAGGGTATGAGAAGTTTTGTCTTGAAGAATTATTGTAATAGATATCTTCTTTGCTAGAGGTTTCCTCCTCAAAGAGGCAAGTGAATCTTGTTTCCTATAAATAAAGGAATAATTCAGGTGTTTTGGTTCCATCTAATTTGTTGTTTTGTTGTTAATTGTGCAGTATTTTTGTATTATGTTGTTATCTCAATGTTATTATTTGTTGGATTACTGAGAGGGGGGGTGAATCAGTAATAAAGAAATTTAATCATTTTTAACCATATAATCCAAGTGTTATATCAATGTAGCATTATCATCCAATAACTGCAGAGTAAATAAGCAATGAACAAATGAAAAATCATACACATACAAAGTACACCAGTGTTTTACGTGGAAACCCAAAGCGGGAGAAAAATATGGAATGATTTTTCTTATATGTCTTGAAGAATTACATTCATTGGAAGCACCAACTTCCTTTTTTTTCCAACTACAACTGAAAGGAGGATCCAACCACTTAGTTTCTCAAGCTACAACCTGAGGGAAGCTCCAACTCCCCAATTCTCTGGCTACAACCAAAAGGAGGCTACAACCCACTATGTTCTTTGGTTACAACCGAAAGGTGGATACAACCACCTATCCTTTCCCCATCCAACCTCCCTGATGTAGAAGTATAATGATGGAACCACTATGACACTATCACTATGATATATACCACTGTACAATTGTATCAACTTGTAACACTAACCTGCATCCAACCTATACAACTTCCATGTAATCAATATGTACTTAAACTGAACATGTATCAACAAAACTACAACAGGTACGTGACCTATAGTCCTGCAACACACGTATGTACAAGCCCTATATGTTATGTATCACGGGTATGTACGCGACCAAAATATTATGCAGTTTGTGTATTCCTTATGAAAACTAGGGTTTCCTTTCTCTTGAAAAATTTTGACCCTCTGTAACTTATTTTATATAGATCTGTAACCTGTCACTATATCCAGACTATAACTATTCCCTGTGCATGCATCCTTAAGTCGGATGTAGAAGACCTAATAGAAGCTTCCTCTTCTAGAAGGATCTTCCTCTAGATGCTTCTTTTGATAGACATATTTAGTATAAATAGGAGTCAAGGGTATGAGAACCCTATCTTGGATATTATTGTAATAGATCTCTGCTCAAATGGAGGTTGCCCCCTCAAAGAGTCTCGTGAACATTGCTTTCAGATTCAAAGTGTTATTTTTTTTGTTATTCTTATATCATTTCAGTGCTATTGTGGTGAATGTTTTGGTTATATTGTTGTTATTATGCCATTTCTAGCATTTTATTTATGTTCTGCATACTTTTTATATTTGATATATCACAAGTGGTATCAGAGCACTTTTCTCGGCAGAAAGTGTGGGTTAAATGTTTTTTCAAGGTAGAGACATATTCCATCATATTTAAGCCACAATGATCTTTCTTTACGCACATAAAACCGCGGTTGAGGGATTCATACATGCAGGAAATACAAGTGGTACTTTAGCACACATCTGTTGGCCACCCTTGTAACCCCTGTTTGTACCCCTTCGAGTGGTAGTGCATTAGACAACACATGTGCACAGATCAACCTAGATTACCTGAAGCCCTCTTTAGATAAACTGATCGACCTCCTGACTACTATAGTGTCACCGAGAACAAAATTCAGGAAGATACTCTCTAGTAACTGGGTAGTTAGGTAGTACGGATAAGGGTACAGTCTATCCTCCTTAGTTAGTGCCCTAAGATATTGGGTCGAGTACTACTGTTGGACCCCACACATATATTAGAGAGCTATAGCACAAGGAAAAACCTTGTCTGTAGAACCCTTAAATACCTAACCCTTGGGGAAAAAAACATAAACAAATTAAAACAGACAAGATCTATTACTCTGCAACTGTGTTCTAGTTGCCAAGTAAATACACATTTCTTTTTGGTTAAGCATTTGGGCATTTCCTCTCTACAGTATTCTTCGCACTAGAGTATAACTCAATCCTACTCATTCACCAATCGATTCTCAGGATATCATCATATTAAAATAGCAAAGGAGGATAAACGCAACCAGGAGCAGGAGACTTGGATCACCTGATAGCATTCACAAGAAGAAAATTATCAGACTCAGAATAGAATTATAACACAATAGAAAGAGAAGGCCTAGCTATGGTTTATGCACTACAAAAATACAGACATTACCTATTGGTAAAACACTTTAATATGTTTATAGATCACTTAGCCCTGAAATACCTAATCAACAAGCTAGTGTTGGGGGAGAATCTGTCGATGGTTATTACTATTTCAAGAATTCGACTTTGAGGTAATAGTTAAACTAGGAAAACTGAATGCAGGACCTGAACACCTATCGAGGGTCACAAATGGAGAGGAACCAACGAATTTAGAAGAAAACTTTCCAGATGCACAGCTATTCTCAGTACAGATTACTGACGATTACTTCGTAGAGATCATCTAGTACTTAAGCACAGGTACTATGCCACAAGAATATACCACTGTGCAGAAGAAGATTATGGTAGTCCGCGCATCCGACTATCAATTTATCTCAGGACATCTATACAATATGGGTGCATATAACATCTTACAAAGATACGTACTAGACCATGAACGACCAAGAATTTTAGCAAAATCCCACAAGGGAATAACAGGAGGGCATTATGCAAGAAAAACTATCATGCAGGATTATGGTGGCCAACAATCCACAGAGACTTGAAAGAGTACTGTCAGCAATGTGATGTCTGTCAAAGGGTAGGAAAACCCAACAGAAGGGGCGAAATTCCACTACGACCGCAAGTGACACTTTAGGCATTCAAAAAATGAGCGATAGACTTTGTGGGACCCATTAACACACCAGCCAAAAGAATGGGGGTGAGATATATTATCACCATGATAGAATACCTAACAAGATGGGCAGAAACTACACCAGTAAAAGATTGCAGCGCAGAGACAATTGCACACTTTCTATTTGAACAAGTAATTACTAGATTTGGGTGCCCAAGAATTTTGATGAGCGACCAAAGAACACACTTCATAAACAACACCATCTGAGCGATGCTCAAAGAGTTTGAAGTTAATCACCAAAACAACACACCGTATCATCCACAGGCAAATGGCGTGGTAGAAGCCTTCAACAAAATTCTAGAGAACACCTTGACAAATATATGTTACATCAATAGGGATGATTGGGACCTCAAGGTACCAGTAGTGTTATGGGTGTATAGAACCACATGAAAAAATTTGAGAGGCCACACACCATTCAAACTAGTCTATGGTCAAGAAGCAGTAGTGTCGTTAGAATTTTAAATACCCAGTCTATGTGTATTAGCTATCACACACATGACAGAATGAGGCACAGTATAGGAAAGACTAAATCAGTTATTATCGATGGAGGAAGACCGAAACTTGGCAGGATTCCATCAACAAGTACGGAAATAAAGAGAAAAATCTTGGCAGGATTCCATCAACAAGTATGGAAAGCAAGAGAAAAATCTTGGCATGATCGCCACATCAAGAGGAAGACGTTTAACGAAGGAGATCTAGTATTTCTCTATGATAGTAAATTGTTGCAGCACCCAGGAAAGTTGAGAATGCATTGGGTAGGACCATACGAGGTAAAATCTGTCACAAATGGAGGATTTGTACAATTAAGAGATCTAGTAGACGCAAACCTCAAAGGACTGATCAATGGGAGTCGGCTGAAGCTGTACAAGGACAATCGACCACCCACTGCGTAGTAAAAAACAAAAGCGCACAACATGAGGGACAAGCCACATATGAAACATGAAGCCAGCAAGGGAAACGATAACAACCATATCGAAAAAGGAAACAAGCGAGCAAAGGAAAGTATACAAAAGCAGGCTGACAGGACAACATGAGGTAGAGTTAAAGAAAGGAAAGGATGGATGGGATGTCACATTAAACGTGCCAACTGGAGATGACAGAGTAGGCGTAATGGAAAGTACAAAACCATTGCAGATGCATTGAACTCACAGTTATGGTGCATTAATCGCATGATGGAGGAAGCATCCTCGACAAGCTTCATGAAGAGACCATACAACACATGATCACAGAAGCAATTAGTCTATTCACGAAAGGAGAACAGAAAAAGAGTAACAAAAGCTAGAATGAACAGAGTGAAACCATAGAGCTTACCGAAGCCATTCGAACTTAGCAAACATTCGACATACACCATTATGGAACCACCAAAGCTTGCAGAACTAGGCCAGGCATCTAGATCAACCAGGGTTCAGACTAGATCATGGGGACCACTTGAAGAAAACGAGTAACAGCCACCAGAGATCGTTGATATTAACGAAATCTCGTTGCCAGAGGAAATACCATTAGAGTCCATACAAATACTAGAGGAGATTATGTAACCACAAACAGAGGCCATGGAACATGATACACTAGTAGCGGTGCACGAGGCTCAGAACAAAGAAGAAGAAACCCACTAAGAAATACAACCAAAACATACTGAAGTAGCCATGGAAGTGAACAAAATGACACAACATCTAGGAGCAGAGGAAAAACCAGACGAGACGCAAGCACCTGGCTTAGGTCACACAGCCGAGGAGACCGATGGAACTACCTGGGTGTGGCCAGAGTGGATGAGAGGAGAACAAACAGGAGTTTCTTGAACTTTGAACCATCCAACATAGTATTAGGGCTGTGTTCAGATACTGAGCTCACCTCAAATATCAGAGGGAGTACAAGTGGACCCACATCTATTGGGTCACATCGGGAAGCTCAAGTATTATGACCATGACGTAGCAGATGAAACCAAATATCCAGAGCTTGCACCACAAGTCTTTATGCAGAAAATATTCATGAACCAACTCAGAGAAACCATCACTCAGCCACACCAGTGGGAAACTGGATTGGACAGAACAAGAATTCTAGTATTGTTGAAGATACCACACTTTGGCAGAGGCCAATATGCGTCGGCGTGCATCAAGCAACTGTTAGAAGTTACACATGGAGAGGATGCATGGTTGGACAAACCCATCCCCATAACTGTCAAACATATCGTGCAGATAACAGGCCTACCCACCCAGGGTATGGATCCCGCACTGATTCTGGACGATAAGTCCAAGGAAAAAACATTCGCAGAAAAGATGAAGAAGAAATATGGCACCGACAAGGGAACAAGAGCCATTATAATTAAATGGATCAACAATGTCATGACAAAATTGGGTGAAAAAATCTTAGCCTGCAAACTGCTAAGAAAATGCTGCAAAGACGAAGTACCGACATGATTCATTGTTGTTGCAGCTTAGTGCGCAAAAGGCACCTCCATGAGCTGGTCGCCATACCTATCAAACTTGTTCCAAGTAGACTGCAAAGATGCGTAGGACACAGGTACAAAATTTCATTACTCATGGTTGATCACTCTCATAGCTTTCATGGGATTGCGAGAACCAAAACATGTCATTGTTTGTACCACACCACAACCAGGAGGAGCACAATATCACTTCTTGAGATCCGCGCCACTAGCCAAGAATAAGAGGGAGAATGGAATCATATTCAAATATTACCTACAGGAGATACAGGAAAGCATCAGTCGAGCATGGAGAATAACACCAAAGGTTTTCACACGATATGGGAGCATCGCCAATTTATGGGGTAGGTGACAAGCCATGTGGATACACCCAAGGCAGGACTCAGATAAATAGTGGCTATAGATGCGCTACTGTGTCACGGAAGGACATATCGACATGATCATTAGTAAATGGCTTGATGAATGGAGGATTCCAACCATACCTAGAGAAGTACCAAGACAAACAGCAGAAGGAGGGGCTTCACAGGCGGAAACACAGGCTCCACAAATCCCAGTACCCAAGAAGCGAAGAGTAGGCCAAACCAAGTCAATTGAGGCAGATGATGGCTCCAAGCAACCAGGGACCTAGAAACCACTGAACCAACCAATGGACAGTGGAAACCGACTAAGGGAGCACAGGAAACCACATTGAACCCCATCACACAGGAACCAGGGGGAACTAAGAGACCAACGATATAGAAAGAAGGTGCACACAATAAAACGAAGGCACAATGACCAACACCAGACTATAAAATTATAGAGGATTATGGAGAGATGATTGCTATAATGGTCAAAGACTGCCTCGCAGAGGATTTCGATCATGTCATGCACCACAGGGATAAACTATAGATGGAACTGACAGAAATGGGACAACTCCTTAAGAAATTCATGGAATCCCAAATCATGAGTAGTTGTAGAGGCATAGAACCATCGACCACACAGACCACAGAAAGCATGGAGGTAGAAGAACACGACCTAGTTCTTCCGATACCACACGCACACTCCACGGTTTACATAAAGCCTAGCATGCTGTGAATGAATGAAATTATGGGATAGACACCACTAAAGGATTTGGATCATATCCAATTGATCTTGACATAGATGCCATCAAGAGAATTATTCAAACTATAGGTTAGCATCAACCACGAGATGCAGTCACGAGAACATAAAAACTTAGTCGAGCTACAACAAGAAACAAAGAAGTGGGAAGTGCTGGAAATAGTTTGTGCACAGGCCAAATCTAAAACTCAGGAGGAGAAGGAATGAAGAAATGAGCTCGAATGCAGAGTGGAAGAAGTTTGTGGGAAAATTCCAACTACTGCGCAAGGAAGTGAACTCCCAACCACAGAAAAGATCGACCAGATTGCGCAGGCAATTTATCAGTATCAGAAGGAGATCGAGACTCTCCGCGGATAGATTAGACTGACAACTCCACCAACAGTGAAGGAGCAAAGGAAGAAAGAAGCAGGAATGCAACTGCAGGAGCTAGAAAAACAGGTCAGTGTGGCTGTCGACTTGCTATATAAAACAACGCAACTTTGGACAAGGATGGAAGAGGATCCACAGGTCCAAGACTGGGACAAGGAGGAGGAGAGGATCAATGCAATGATCCAAGAACTCAAACAGTGACAAAAGACCATACCAATTCCAAAACGGGTCAAGGGAAAGAAAGAGTTGAAGAAGATACAGACATAACTTATCACTGCGCAAACACAGAAATAGGAGCGTCGGGCTCAAATAGAACCATTGCAGGAATGGGTAGTAGAAGTACTTATGCTGGTAGAAGAAGCCAGAAAACAGACAGCACAGACTCATCTAGAATATGGAGGACTGATAAGCGATGAAGTGGTAGCTCAAACAGTCGACACCATTAAGGAGAAAACTGCGTAGGTACTGACAAAAGCAGCAGAGTTGTAGGAGAATTTCCAGAAAATCACCAAGGAGATCGAGGAAGCACGGAGAAATTAGGTGACTCGGGACGAGTCACATGTCAGTGTTGGGGGCATGTTGGCACTAGGCCGAAGGTGAAAGAAGAACGATTGTGGGAAAGAAAGAGTGCATAAAACTGAAGTAACAATTGGAAAAAGAACAACACACACACATGCAAGAAAGCGTGCACAAAGGAAATTGACTGCTGGTTGAAGAACAACACGTGCATGGGAGAAAGACCTAACATAAGAAGGGTTAGGGTTTTGGTAATATTTTGTAAAATGATGAAGAGATAAAAATGTATAAATATAGATACAAAAGTATCATATAGGGATGGTTGTTGTTATCATCATTGTTGTTATGATGGTTGTTGTTATTATTGTTGTTGTTGAGGGTTAGGCTTTGGAGTGAAGTTTTGGAGATTGTAATTGTTGGTCACTATAATTGCTTAATTGATTCAAACAATCAAGGTATACATAAATTGTCAACCCAGGGAAGTCTTTTTATTTCAAATATAACCACGCACTATATATGCTCAATTCCAAAAGCAACTTAGAGTTGTAGTAAAGAAACTTATACTTAATCACATTTGCTTTGAATGAACTGAAGTTCTGAATTAAATCACAGGAAAGCAACCTCCCTATTGCAGATCTTAAAGATTAATCTAAGAATCCTRGATTACATTAAAATAACACTTGCAATAGRAAAGAACAACTATTCTGMAACCAGAGAACAGGACCCTTACTCTCAAAYAGAGACTTCAGTCCTAACACTCTTTCATGAAAACAGTAATGCAGAAGAAAGTTAACTCTATCTAGAAGAGAACAAGGCCATCTAGTTCCTTCCTTTCTAAGCAGGAGCCTTAAGCCCTATTTCTGTTTGGCACACTTGTGAAATTGATATTTACAGAGAACAGGATAGTCTGATCCCTTCCTTTCTGAGCAGGGACCCTTAACCCAATCTCTGGCTAGCACACTTGCAGGAATAAAGGAAATCTTTAGAGAACAGGATGTTCTGGTTCCTTCCTTTCTGAGCAGGAACCCTTAACCCAATCCCTGGCTAGCACACTTGCAGAAGTAATTGAAATCTACAGAGAATAGGATAGTCTGATTCCTTCCTTTCTGAGCAGGAACCCTTAACCCAATCTCTGGCTAGCACACTTGCAGAAGTAATTGAAATCTACAGAGGACAGGATGTTCTGATTCCTTCCTTTCTGAGAAGGAACCCTTAACTCAATCTCTGGCTAGCACACTTGCATAAGGAAATTTAAATTTACAGAGAACAGGATGTTCTGATTCCTTCCTTTCTGAGCAGGAACCCTTAACCCAATCTCTGGCTAGCACACTTGCATAAGGAAATTGAAATCTACAGAGAACAGGATGTTCTGATTCCTTCCTTTTTGAGCAGGAACCCTTAACCCAATCTCTGGCTAGCCTCATAAAATCATCACACAAGATTGCTAATAAAAATAATTACGAATTTCACTCAATAAACTAAGACAGATTTCAATAGTGTTTCAGCAAAGCGGAATTCATTAAAAGTAGTGTTTCAGCAAACAAAAGTTAATCAAAGCATAAACAAAAACTGTACTAACACACTTCTAAAACTAATGGGTGAATCTTGTGAAGAAGGTGGGCCCTCCCTTCTCATAAGATTCCCCCGATACAAGAAAGCTAGAGAAGGATACTCAAAGCAGTCTTTTATTCATCTCTCAAAATATCATATTACAATCTGGAAATGGAATACGTCCCTCTTCTCTGGAGCTTCTTCAATACATAAAACTTCGATCCTCGAATGATGATTTCCTCCTTATTTCAAGAGGGAACCCTTTTGATACAATAAATTACAATGTGTATCTGAGTCCTATCTTTAGTCGGATCTACTTTCTAAACCAACATAGGATGTCCTAGTCTCACGCAACAGAATGCTATTACAGAAGCTGAATGAGGTATTACTGTTACGGCTGGTGTAACAGCTTCTTCTCGTTGTTGTTGATGTTGTTTCAGCATCGCAACTCGCGGGTTGTTTCAGCCACGTGAATTTTGTTTTTGACTGTGTCGACATTGTGTAGGAGCGATGGTTAGTGCTTTGTTGACCACTGACTGTAACGCCTTCCTTTGTGTTTCAGCATCATTGGTCCTGTCGGTTTCCTATGTGTTTCAGCATCTGCAACTCTGGACTGTGTAACAGCTTCGTGTTTCATCATATGCGACTCTGGACTGTGTAACGGCTCTGTGTTTCAGCATCTGTGGCCTAAGACTATATGACAGCTCTGTGTTTCAGCATCAGTTCTATGTTTGAGCAACAACAGCCTTGGACAGTTCTGTGTTTTAGCAATAGGCCTCAAATGCTAATCTGCAGTTTTGAACACTTATGCATTTCTAATCAATGGTCAAGTACGAGAGTGATGTAAAATATTATGCAAAACAGATTAAACGTATAGTAATGAGAAGGGATGTTGTATACCTTTGGGATGATCAGATAAAGTGATAGTATGAATCTAAATATGGATGATCAAGAGTATAATAGTGGCAAAAAGTATAGGCAAAAAGGTACATTGTGTGGTCCTAACATCCCCCCCAACTCAAGGTGTTGCGTGTCCTCAGGCAACTCACTCTGAATCAGAGTCTAGATACTGACTCTGATCATGTAAATTACTCAAGCAGTAACTATGGGAGGTACTGTCTGTTGGCGTTCTGAACCCTTGCACCTGCTGCAATCTTTGCCATGTTGTTGTTTCTACCTTCTTAGGCAGCTTATAACTGACTTGATACCTTTCTATTGGCAACCAGAGAATGGGAAAATAAAACCGGTACCCTATCCAATTTTC
>ML787551.1:2057694-2070445 GCA_009831015.1 Picea engelmannii | reverse complement strand
GTCCTAACACTCTTTCATGAAAACAGTAATGCAGAAGAAAGTTAACTCTATCTAGAAGAGAACAAGGCCATCTAGTTCCTTCCTTTCTAAGCAGGAGCCTTAAGCCCTATTTCTGTTTGGCACACTTGTGAAATTGATATTTATAGAGAACAGGATAGTCTGATCCCTTCCTTTCTGAGCAGGGACCCTTAACCCAGTCTCTGGCTAGCACACTTGCAGGAATAAAGGAAATCTACAGAGAACAGGATGTTCTAGTTCCTTCCTTTCTGAGCAGGAACCCTTAACCCAATCCCTGGCTAGCACACTTGAATAAGTAATTGAAATATACAGAGAACAGGATAGTCTGATTTCTTCCTTTCTGAGCAGGAACCCTTAACCCAATCTCTGGCTAGCACACTTGCAGAAGTAATTGAAATCTACAGAGGACAAGATGTTCTGATTCCTTCCTTTCTGAGCAGGAACCCTTAACCCAATCTCTGGCTAGCACACTTGCATAAGGAAATTGAAATCTATAGAGAACAAGATGTTATGATTCCTTCCTTTCTGAGCAGGAACCCTTAACCCAATCTCTGGCTAGCACACTTGCATAAGGAAATTGAAATCTACAGAGAACAGGATGTTCTGATTCCTTCCTTTCTGAGCAGGAACCCTTAACCCAATCTCTGGCTAGCCTCATAAAATCATCACACAAGATTGCTAATAAAAATAATTATGAATTTCACTCAATAAACTAAGACAGAGTTCAGTAGTGTTTCAGCAAAGTGGAATTCATTAAAAGTAGTGTTTCAGCAAACAAAAGTTAATCAAAGCATAAACAGAAACTGTACTAACACACTTCTAAAACTAATGGGTGAATCTTGTGAAGAAGGTGGGCCCTCCCTTCTCACAATATTCCCCTGAAACGAGAAAGATAGAGAAGGATACTCAAAGCAGTCTTTTATTCATCTGTCAAAATATCATATTACAATCTGGAAATGGAATGCGTCCCTCTTCTATGGAGCTTCTTCAATACATAAAACTTCAATCCTCGAATGATGATTTCCTCCTTATTTCAAGAGGGAACTCTTTCGATACAATAAATTACAATGTGTATCTGAGTAATATCTTTAGTCGGATCTACTTTCTAAACCAACATAGGATGTCCTAGTCTCGTGCAACAGAATGCTATTACAAGAGATGAATGAGGTATTGTTGTTACGGCTAGTGTAACAGCTTCTTCTCGTTGTTGTTGATGTTGTTTCAGCATCGCAATTCGCAGGCTATTTCAGCCACGTGAATTGTGCTTTTGACTGTGTCAGCATTGTGTAGGAGCGACGGTTAGTGCTTTGTTGACCGCTGACTGTAACGACTTCCTTTTTGTTTCAGCATCGTCGGTCCTGTCGATTTCCTCTGTGTTTGAGCATCTGCAACTCTGGACTGTGTAACAGCTCTGTGTTTCAGCATCTGCGACTCCGGACTGTGTAACGACTCTGTGTTTCAGCATCTGTGACCTCAGACTGTATGATAGCTCTGTGTTTCAGCATCAGTTCTGTGTTTCAGAAACATCGACCTTGGACAGTTATGTGTTTCAGCAATAGGCCTCAAATGCTAATCTGCAGTTTTGAACACTTATGCATTTCTAATCAATGGTCAAGTACAAGAGTGATGTAAAATATTGTGCAAAATAGATTAAACGTATAGTAATGAGAAGGGACGTTGTATACCTTTGGGATGATCAGATAAAGTGATAGTATGAGTCTAAATATGGATGATCAAGAGTATAATAGTGGCAAAAAGTATAGGCAAAAAGGTACATTGTGTGGTCCTAACAGTAATCATATAGGAGCATAGGCGATATGTAATGTTTTTAGCTGTATGAACCGATTTTGTAAGTTGTTGAGCAAAGAAGATATGAGAGAAGGTAGATCTAAGGATTAGACCATAGGTAGTAGAGCCTAGTGCGATCTAGTTCGCCTCACATAGATCTTACCCTGTTTTTTGGAGAATTGTAAGCGTGCAGTGCCAGAAATGCAGAACTTATACAATAAAAGAGCCAAGAGACAAATCTTTGTGGATGTAGCCCAGGAGAGGGTGAACCACGGTAATACTTGCGTAATGTGTTGAATGTATGTATGTCTCTACTTTCTTTCAACAATTAATGGTTAAGCTTAATGAATGAGTTAATACATTGTTATGAATATGTTTATACTTTGTTGGAATTAAACTATGGGATATACGTATGCGACTTCAAGGAATAAGTAGTATACTTTGCAGCTCACAGTACCTAACTTTAATTAGAAACCCCTATCCCCTACTCTATCCTAGGCTGTAAACACCTTAGTCTTACAGTCACCCATTTAAAGCTATCTCGGGTGAGACCGTGCAATACCTTCCAGGTGCTGTGTTTCCTTCTAGTTTACCAGGAGGGCCGATAGTTTTAGAGGCTTTGTTGGAACCCTGAATGACATGAACCCTGGGTCAATAACTCAGACAACCTGAGAAAGGAAACAGTGACCAACACTTTCTCAGAAGGTTTTTCCCATTTCCCTATGCAGACTTGAAGTCCCCTTTTGCACTTCCCAGAGCCAAAAAATCATATTTTTCCACATATACACGCCCTACTAGTTATAAAGCATGTGTATATGTAAGTTGCACCACTACATCCCGCATACATCGAGTCTGGTGCTCAAAATCAAAAATTGTGTTGAGTTTCCATGTCACATCACGAGATCCATGATTCTTGACCTTCCATATAATGGAAATGTTCTAACTCATCCCTTCAGTTCCATTTGAAGGCTATAAATTGGGCCATATCTAAACCATGGAGAAGGAAAGAATTCAACTTTTGAGAGCAAAGATACTCTAGAGAAATTTTCACTTCACATTGAGTCTGCATCCCTTTGTCCTTTAAATTTTGAACACATTGTTCAACCCCCAACCTCTTCCCTCTTTAATGGAGAACCTTGTTGACTCTCTTATATGAGCTTTCCTTTAGTGGAGGATAGAAGTGGTGGAGGTCCAGCTGGAAGGAGCTTAGTTTCTTGGTTCTGAGACGTGCTGACACAAAATTTTGTCACTTATACACTTATGTTGATCATTTTTAATAGAAATACTATTTTCTCGTCTAATTGATGTCTTGCAAATATTTGAATTATTATTCCATGGGCGTATTTTTTATGAATGTTAATGGATTATGCTATTGAATGTGCTAACATTATATATTATCACCATATGCTTGTGTATCTTGGTTGTTGGAAACAAGTTGTAGGTATAAAGCTTTGAGTCGAGTGCTCAATGGTGGTCTTCATCGAACGTCCCAACGAGGTAGGCTCTTTATCTTGTCTTGTTAGCATTTTCATTTATATAGCATACTTGAGATTAGAGTTGATTTCTACAGTCATTCTGTATGTTGTGGTTTACCCCATGCCATAGAGTGATTTTCTCCATAACAAATCTACTTCCAAATTGATAGCCACACAAAAAATACCTGCTACAAACAAATTATAGAAACACACAACAAACTATTCTTCTCTCCTCATATTTATGGGCCCTCCCCTAAGGGAGTCATGCCTAGATCGCTCTAATACCACATTAAAACGAGAGAGTAGAGTATTACACACAAATAATGGCATTAATCAATATATTGAATTAATGTAGTGAATGCATATAAATACAACAAGCGTGTCTCAAGATAAACAAACTACCTTGATCATACAATCAACCAATTGAGACAATATCTCAACCACACACCAAAATAGCATCTCACAAATCCAACTCTCAAACAACCTCATAAGAATAAGAGCACGCAACTCAGGTAGAGATTGACTCTACTTCTTAATACATTAGTAGGCATAGTAGATAAGTAGGAAATATATATTCCAACATTTGATTCATGGGATGTTAAAAAATACCCCTAATTTCACTAGATATTGATAAATAGCTCCCCAAATCCTTTTGTTTAATCCTCTTCCCAATATATTTTTGCAGTTACAAAAACCCAATTTTTACTAAATATCCTTTATTTTTACTAAATACCATTTTTATATCCCGGAATACCTATAAACCCTCTACCCTACATCCCCAATACCTACAATATATTAACTCTAATTTTTAATAAAAGGAATCCCCATACAAACAATGTAACTTAAACATATACAAGATTAATGTATGATCTGATATGAATGGAAAAATATAGAGAAAAAATAATGGGACCCATTCATTGTGAGGCACGGGACACCTTCTCAACATGTCCTCCACCTTCCTCTGGTGCTAAGACATATCAAAAGTGAGACAGCTTCGTTAAGTTCTCATTTTCACTTGCATGTCCGATTGATTAGCAACTTAGCCACTTAAACATGGTGGCGAGCACCCATTATTTTAACAACATTGCATTGCATGTAATCAAGCATGAGCATAAGTAACCTAGGGTATACGTTTCTTTATATCAAATGTAATATTTATTATTATATATAACAAATATAATATTAATTATTATATAATAATAATAATAATTATTATTATTAACACATATTTGAACTTGTAATTTTTTATCTTATATATTTTTAATTAAATATATATTTTTAATTATTAAGTTCATTCAGACTATATCAAAATCAATTTTTTTCTAATAAGATTAAAGTGAATTCGATTAAATAGATTCAAATAAATTTGTATGCAGAAAATAAATAAATAAATAAATAAAATAAAAAAATACACTATAATCTTATTATAATCTATTAACAGTTTGTGTAATTAATGAATCTTATTATAATATGTTTGTCTAATTGTTTGAAAGATAATCTATTTGTCAAATTGTTTGAATCTGTTTATCTAATTGTTTAAGAGATGTTATATATACGAACATATCCATAGAGGTGAGAGTGCAATGTGTGTAGAGTGTGTGAGCAAGACACAATATTATGGAGTGCAGTGTGTATGTGAGGAGAGGATGGTTTCTCCCTTAAATAATAAGAACGTCGATTATCATTGCCCCGTGGTTTTTTCCCGCATTGGGTTTTCACATAAATCACTCTACCAATTATGTGATTGTTGTTCTCGGTTTAATTTTGCTTCCATTGCTCAACAAATAGTGCAGGTAGAATAGGTACGTAGGTGAGCCAAAATGAATTATATACAAGTCTTCTGTGAGCAAAAAAACCTTTGAATATGTTTTTAACACACAAGGACAAGCAAACCAAAATACTGAAAAGATCAAATACTTTTTGAAAACAAAAAATATGATCTAGTGGGTTTCAAGTCACTGATACTCCCTAGACAATGTTAGAGGCATGCATAAACTCTAACACTTAAAAAATTAAAATCAATACACCCAATTTCCTCAAAATCGACGCACCCTATTTGTGCACCACATAGCTTCATCGGCGCTTCCCATACATATTGAGGGTGTGCTATCTTCCAAAATGACGCTACCCCTCATGCTTACAAGAGCGTTGATCTAACAAATTAAAGTTTTTACTAGATGGTATGAGTGGTATAAATTAAAGTTGAAGGCTTTCTTGTCTTATTATGTATGCATGACATGGTCGTGAGTTTTAATGTTTAAAGTTCGAACCATTCTTAAACAAGTGGGTGGATGTTTAAAAGCTGATTTTGTTTTTATATAATAAAAGGTAAAAGGGTGGTTTAATCAAAAGTGAGGTCAACTTTTATGTTCGGTAAAAAGGGTTTTTTTAGGTATAATATATATATATATATATATATATATATATATATATATATATATATATATATATCTTTTTATTAAATTTTTTGGGTTCATATTATTATTCTTCCACATTTAAAAAGCTTTAGTTTTATAAGTAGTAGTTTTGGAGTTTTATGTTAATGGCGAAAGTGTAGAGTTCTAAGTTTGAGTTGGAGAAATTCAGCAGCAAGAACAACCTTACGCTATAGAAGCTTAAGAAATCGGCAAGCATGATAGATGAACATTGAGAAGATCTAGTTGCAAGAGCCCTCAGTACCATTTGTTTGTGTCTGGAAAATGAAGTGTCGTTTAACATCATTGAAGAGGCGACAACAATAGGTTTGTGGAACATACTAGAGAGTATGTATATGACAAAGTCCTTGATGAACATAATCTTCTTGAAGAGGCAGTTGTACAGCTTGTAGATGAAAGAAGGTACGGAAATTGTTGATCACTTGAATGTTTTCAATACTCTGATTTGTCAATTATCTAGTATGGACGTAACGCACGGAGATGAGGACAAGGAAGTTACACTACTGTGTTCATTGCTTGAGTCTCAATGGAATCATCTAGTCACAACTATGTGGTTTAGCTCAATAGATTCCATTGATTATGACATTTTTATGGGAGCTTTGTTGTCTGAGGAATGGAGGAAAATATTTAGTAATTAAACCTCAACAACAAGAACAATGGTGGTCAGGGGTTGATCTAGAGAAAGAGGGAGAAATCAAAGGGGTACATCAAGGTCTAAGTCAAAAAGAAAGAAGAGTAAGCATAAATGTTGGTTCTGTGGCAAATCTGGGCATCTCAAGAAGGATTGCTGGAAAAGATAGAATGCGTCCAAGGAGGACTCCACAAAAAAAGCAAAGGAAGCTAATTTAGCTTAAACAAGTTCAAGTTTTGGTTCATGTATGGTTGATGAGGTATTGTCTACTTGTGATGTTTCACATCAACGTCAACATTGGTTATTATATTCTAGTGCATCCAGCTACATGTGTCTTCATAGAAATTGGTTCTCAACTTACCAATCTATTCATGATGGTGTTGGTTTTATGGGAATTGATTTTTCTTGTAAAATTGTTGGAGTTGGTAGCGTCCGAATTAAAATGCATGATGGTTGTGTAATAACATTAACAGATGTAAGGAATGTACCCAAACTTAGAAATACCTTGATATCCTTGGGAGTTCTAGATTTTGCTGGTTACAGGTGTACAACTGAAGGTGGAGTATTGAAGGTGTCCAAGGGAATCTTAGTAGTCATGAAGGAAAAGAGGATCAGGAACCTTTATCAACTTGAAGGAAGGACAAAAATAAATCACACATTGATAGCATCTGTAGGTGAAAGTGACTCTTTTCGTCTATGGCATCAGTGTTTGGGTCATATGAGAGAGAAAGGGCTTATGGTACTAGTTGATCATATGTCACTTCCAAGTTTAAAGTTTCTGAATTTGAATTTTTGCAAGTATTGTTTTTTTGGAAAACAGTGTAGACATAAGTTTAAAATAAGAAGGCATATAAGAAAAGGTATCATTGATTACATTCATTCATATGTTTGGGGACCATCCCCTACAATTTCTTTTAGAGGAACATCATATTTTGTGACATTTATAGATGATTACTCCATAAATATTTGGGTCTATTTACTTAAAAGAAAAGATGGTGTATTTAATACTTTTAAGCAATTTACAGCTTTGGTTGAAAAGAACATTGATAGGTCAATCAAGTGTTTAAGAACAAATAATGGAGGTGAGTTCACATCTATGGAATTTGAGAATTATTGCAAGGAAGTTGGGATCGAAAGACATAAGACCATGGTTTATACTCCTCAACAAAATGGTGTTGTTGAACGTATGAATAAGACTATTCTAGAGAAAGCAAGGAGCATGCTCAGTAATGCCAAGGTGCAACAGAAATTTTGGGAAGAAGCAGTTCTTACAATGTGCTCTCTAATAAATCGGTCACCATTAACTGCAATAAAATGTAATATTCTAGAAGAGGTATGGATAGGTCATTCGTGTGATTTTTCAAAACTGAGAATATTTGGTTGCAATGCTTATGCTCTTATTTCTAAAGATCAACGTTCTAAGTTAGATCCTAGATCAAAGAGATATTTCTTTGTTGGTTATGGTGATGGAGTTAAGGGGTATAGATTGTGGGATCCTACTGCCCACAAACTCATCATAATAAGAGATGTAGTATTTGGCGAATCCTCACTCTTAAAATCAGAATTGGTAGATGTTGAAGTGAGACAAGAACAAGTACCACAAGTTCAACAAATTTAGTTGGAAACTCAACCATCTTCAAAAAGGGAGGAGCATGAACAAGTTCTAGAAGAAGAAGATGAAGATGCAAAAAATATCGAGGAAACTAATTATATGACTCAACCAGCTCTAAGGAGATCTTCACGGATCAGGAATCCTCCTACAAGGTATGATAATTATGTTTCATATGTGGCTTTGGTTTCTATTGATGGAGAACCTAGTTGTTTTTAGGAGGAAATTAAGTTATCTGAAAGTGCTCAATTGAAAGAATCCATGAAAGAAGAAATGGATGCCTTAGAGAGGAATAAAACACGGTACCTGGTAAAAATTCCAAAGGACAGGAAGGTTATCGGCTGCAAGTGGGTATACAAACTGAAAAATGGTGTTGATGATAAAGTCGAAAGGTATAAAGAAAGACTGGTGGAAAAAGGGTATTCTCAAAATGAAGGTATTGATTTTCATGAAATATTTTCACCAGTTGTGAATCTTGTTTTAGTTCATGTGGTGTTAGCATTAGTTGCTTTACTTGATCTTCAGTTAGAGAAGATATATGTTAAAACAACATTTCTACATGGAGATTTATATGAGGATATATATGGAACAATTTTTACACATTATTTTTTTCATCCCTATGACCGTTAATGATGTAAACCTATCTATTGCCTTCAGAGGGGTCAATGGCCTGAGTTCTTGAAGAGAGAAGGGAGAAGAACTTTTCCGGAGAAAAGAAGTTGCATTTTCCTTTGTAAAAACCTTATAAAAAAGGAATTTTGCAAGCCGCATTATAGATAGGGTGTGAGAATGCTTGATTCTCATAGGCTGCATCATATCTAGGTTGCAAGGAGTTCGCAGTCTTCTCTATAGGCAAGGTGCGAGAATGCTTACACGTGGGAAAACGAGCGTTTTCTCGAATATTCTAGAAGGAGAAACTTCCATGGTAAGGTGGCATCCAAATGGTTTTGATATTACTTGCTTTCATGATTTAGTGGGATCATCCTAACCTCCTCACCTTATCCTCTTCAACTTATAAAAGGAGAGGAGCTCTCATGGAGAAGGGCTAAGTTGGATTTGGCTTGGAATTATCAGCTTGGGTGGGGTGTCTTTGAGTTTTGCCTTTGTCAAGATAGATTGTGAATATTATCAGATCTGTGCTCTTAGAATTCTTGGAATGGAAGTGTGTGGGGAACAAAGGACAGTCGGAAGGGATCTTATGACATCAAGGCCATGGTTGTCATCTTTCTTTCACATTTAATATGATACAATAATATGATTCTTTCCTATTAAGGTTGTTGTGTTTTATTGTATGATTCTTTGATCACGTACATAGGCTTATATTGAGTTTATGCTATTACTATAACTTTGGTTGGTTGCGTTCTTTTACAGGATCATCATTTTATGAGCATTGGAACGAAGCTAGGATGGAAATGGCGAGAGGAAGCAGCATTTAAATGGTATGTCACCCATCCCTCTTTAGTTGGTAAATTCAATATTTAAAAATTAAGGAAAGCGTCATGTTCTGGTGTGTTTTGTTCTAGATCTAGGTGGATCTAGGGAGATCAGTTAGTGTCTGCACCCACCGATTTATCCAATAACAAAATTGGTGACTCCACTGGGGAATGGATTTTTTCCTAGTTAGTCTAGTTTACCTTGCTTTGATTGCTTGATTTATGGTCTCTGAGTCTGTGGGAGATCCATCCAGACTCTCTGGATCTGAAAGTTCACTCAAATTTTTTGTCCTTTTTCTAATTTTTTCTTGATTACAAACCTTCTCTCACTGTACCTCTCTATGGCCTACGAGAATCATTGATGTTTGCACCCTACTGTTCAGTTCAGTGCGACCTTCTCGCACCCTGCATGTATCTAGACCTCGAGAACCCCTAATTCTCGCACTATACCCCACTACCAGGCTGCAAACTCATTTGTAAAAGTTTTGGATTAGGTCTTCCAGTCTTTTTGATGCCCAGTTTTCCTTTGATCATTTGGATTGAACTTTTGGAGCTTATATTGATCTGTTTACAGTCTGCTTGACATTCTTTGAGTTTATTTTAGCCATCTTTTCTTTGTTTGGTTTCGAAGGATTGGTCTTTTTCTTTGAGTGTCTTTCAATTACAAAGCGTGTGTTTTCTTTAGAATTGTTTAGGGAAAGATCAAATTTCTTCTAAATAGTTCGCTTTAAAAGAAAACTTTTAGTTTGGGTTTCTTTGTTTTAACAAAGTTCATTATTGCTTTTAGTGAAATTTTTGAAACAAAAAGATTTAATTTCTTGCTTTATATTAGATTGGGGGCATCCTTGCATTTGAAGTAGTGAAATTGCATGATTCTTGGAATTTTTTGGTCTTAAATTTTGAAAAATTTTCCCCCTCATGGCCGGGGGGAGGCATGAATCGTGCATTGGTGTACAATATCTTTTTCTCATTTCTTGAGAATCTTGATATTGATGAGTTTAATATATTTTGGGACATTGTGTATAAGAGAATGATAAATGTTTTCTCCTTCTCATAGCATATATTTCATCGAAATGAAAAGATTGCATCTTCATATCTTTGCATAACTTTCAAGTCAGTCAAAACACCATATTGTCCATGCCATTTTCCTCTTGAGTAACAACAGCCATAAAATAAAGCACTTATAAAAAATTGATTAGACATTTTTATATTTTCTGGTAGCAAACCTACATTAGATTGGTTGTAGGGCTTTGGAATAGGTGTGAAAGATAACTTTCAAAAGCTGCAAACAAACGTAGAATATTGAGTTAGGGAGTAGTGAAATCCACTTATTACATTTTGTCCTAGGAAGCCCTTCTCACACAAGGGTCAATCACGAGGTCACATTGAGATTGACAAAGTTACTCACCCTGATTTGTTTGTCTTGGTGTAGAGATTGCATGTATTATGGGGGCCACTTGAAGGTATTCCCACATTTATGAGTGGAAGCCTTTCGAGTTGATTTTGGGCTAGATACCCTACCTTTGCGCATGGATCGGACTGTTGACTATTTCCCCATGCATCACTATAGTAATTGGTAACCTTAGTGGTCTATATCTTTAGGGTATTTACACAAGGTGACTGTGGAGGGGCAAGTCTTCATGGTACCTGGAATTGACATTGGCCAAACTCACTCGAGATCCTTGGAGGGTATACCCACGTTTATGTGTGGGAGCTTGCACCAAGGTGTAAGTCTGTTAAATAGGTCGTCAACGTAACTTTTCCACCCGCTCTATCCCAGCCCCTTCTTACTTTGTCCCCGCGACATTGGATTTCATCACCAACTAGTGTGCTCATTGTGAGACGGTTTTATTTACTTACTATATTTTTAGCGTGTATTGTTTGTTTTCCCTAGCAGACTCTAGGTTGGATTTTTGTTTTAATGGAATCAGTTCTCGGGATGACTATTACACATTATTTTCGTCATCCCTATGATCATCAATGATGTAAACCTATCTGTTGCCTTCAAAGGGGTCACAGTGGCCTAAGTTCCTAAAGAGAGAAGGGAGAAGAACTTCTCCTGAGAAAATGTTGCGTTTTCCTATGTAAAAACCTTATAAAAATGGATGTTCACAGGTTGCTATATAGGCATGGTGCGAGAATGACCAATTCTCGCAGGTTGCACTATAGCCAGGGTGCGAACAGTTCACAGGTTGCACTATAGCTAGGGTACGAACATTCCAGCACATGGGAAAAACGTACGGTTTCTCGAATCTTCTAGAAGGATAAGCTTCTATGGTGAGGTGGCATCCGAATGGTTTGGATCTTACTCGCTTTCATGATTTAGTGGGATCATCCTAACCTCCTCACCTTATCTTCTTCATCTTATAAAAGGAGAGGAGTTCTCATGGTGAAAGTTAGCTTGGATGAGCTTGAGCTTGGGTTCTTTGGCTTGGAATTATTAGCTTGCTTAGTGTGGCTTTGAGATTTGCTTTGTCAAGATAGATTGTGAGTAGCTATCAAATCTATGGAAAGTGAATCTTTGGAGAAAGAAGTGTGTGGGGAATGAAGGACAGTAGGAAGGGACCTTGCGACATCAAGGCAATGGTTGTAAGTTTCTCTTTCAATTAATATGATACAGTAATATGTTTCTTTCCCATAAAGTTAGATCTACTTTATTACATAACTCCTTGATCATATGTATAGATTAGCTATTGGATATATTATTTGCTTTCACTTTGGTTGGTTTGCGCTATTTTGATCTTGACCGCACAAGAGCACTGGAGCGAAGCAAGGAACAACAGAGACCAAGGAAGTGATTACAAGGTACATATCTTCTTCTCACTTCCAATTTAATTCAATAGTTAGATCTAGGGAAAGCGATATATTCTGTCCTGTTTTGTTCTAGATCCAGGTGGATCTAGGGAGGTCGGTTTGTGTCCGCACTCACAGACTTATCCTATAACAAAATTGGCGACTCCACTGGGGAACAGATTGTTTCCTAGTTAGTCTAGTTTCCCTTGCTTTGATTGCTTATTTTCTGGTCTCTGAGTCTGTTGGAGATCCATCAAGACTTTCTGGATCTGAAAGTTCTCTCAAAAAAATTTCCCTTTTTTCAAATTTTTTCTTGATTACAGACATTGTCGCACTGTATCTGTCTGTGGACTGTGCGAATAATTGATGTTCGCACCCTCCTGTTAGGTTCAGTGAGAACATCTCGCAGTCTACCCATGTCTAGCTTGCGAGAATACCTAATTCTCGCACTGTAATATACTGCTAGCCTGCGAACTTGTTTGTGAAAATTTTTGGATTGGGTCTTGTCATTTTTTGATGCCCAGTTTTGCTTTGAACAGCTGGATTGAACTTTTGGAGCCTATATTGAT
>ML787551.1:2002088-2036208 GCA_009831015.1 Picea engelmannii | reverse complement strand
TATGAAGCCCTCCAAAGTGTCAAGAGATGTTTGACTTCAGTAAACCAATTTTCTTCCTCCAAACTGAGTAAATGAGGTGTTTTAAGTGTCTCTGTGATGTCGTCATTAGGGTAACATAATCCAACAGTATTGACGACACCCTTCATAACCCACTTGTGACATTTGCGACAAGTTGTATAGGAGTTGCGACACTTGCGACAAGCGAGAGGTATGTGCGACACTTATCCAGTTGAGTGATTTGGATGTGTAACAGTTGTAGCAATAGGTGGCTCTATCAGTGTAACAACAGAAGGGGTAGTCAGACTTGTTGTTGTAGTGAACCATTTTGACCTTGTGCGCTTTCTAGGTGATCCAGATACAGGAACAGGGGTTCTTTGTTTATGAGCAGGGGGTAATTTTTCAATAACATCTTTCGCAGCCAAGGGCTGTGATGCATGGCTCGGTATAGTAGTTGGTTGTTCCTCATTTTGAGAAATCATAGCTACAGGATCTATCAATTCAAATACATCAAGGATTATCTATTTGGTGCTAGGATGGCCGCGGGTTGTGCATTTACTTCTCTGGGTCGTCTTACGGGCAACAACAATAGGGGTTTGGACTGTTGTTGCAGCCGAGGGAAGAGACTCAGGAAGAGGTCCAATCATATATGCAGGTATAGAAGGTGGTTGGTCTGCTACAACAGGTAATGGGTTATGGGAAATTCCCATACCTTTGTGAATTAATAGTCCGATGAGTCTGTGATTAGAAAGTTATTTCTTGGGGTTTTGGGATTGTTTTACAAAATGAGCCATGTTATTCAATGAATGGAGGAGAAAATAAGGAATGTTTATGAATTTCTGATGTCAAAGATGTGATAATAAGATGAAATCAGAAAAATAAATGACTTGGTACCTACCTTCACAGGTAATGAACCTTTTGATGAACTCTACAACTTTCCCCCATGGATCTGGTAAGGAATTGACATCTACACATTGGCCTTTTGTCCGAATTTGCTCATTGTCAATGAGGAAATCTTTCTGAGCATATGAAAGATGTGTTTTTCAGTTAAACCATTGGTCTCCTATTGTTGGCAACCCTGTGACAGCAACAATTCTTTCTTCTGATACTGGAATCCTTACCCCATTCACCATTGAATATCCTTCAGTGAGATTTTGACTAAACTCCAATACCTCATCCTCATTAAACCCCTGCAGCTTCTTAAAATACGATATCCAACTGGCCTGGAGAAATATTTGGTAGGCATCTGGGTGTAACAACAAAGTGTCCAAATTTGTGGGCTCATACCTCACAATTGATCCTCCATTGATGTTGCTTGAGAGTCTAACAGGCACGTAGGAGGAGAGACTAGCACCTAAACCAGAAACGCAACCAGTTCGAACGTGGTTTGCACGTAGAGTACAATGTCTCAACAAAAATAAGTGTGGTCAAAAAGGTGGTGAAGGTGAGTATAAAATATCGTTTGGATGGCTAGATGCGGATTCCCCCCCCCAACTAATCGGATTGGCTCCAAGTGGATCAATTTAGCACAAGTTGTGAGAAAACGGGAAATCATGCTTTTATATATTCATTACTTTAACACATAGTATTAGTCATGTACCTCATATCTTACCGCACATAACTATCTGTTAGAGTGATCGCGCTATCCAACCGCCATCTAAGTTGCATGAAATAGTTGACATGATGAAGGATAGTGTGAGAAATGACGATATGACAACTAGAGCATATATGGAGTCCTTTCTGGAGATAATCAGTTGGAAATCATCGGATGTGAAGTCAAGTAATGATGAAACAACACTTTCAGATAGAGAAGGCGGAAAAAGATAGTTGTAGTATGAATAAATCAGCGGTGTTGCAGCATGTAAAGAGTGTAGAGCTGGATTGGCAGTATTTGGCAGAAATGTGAAAAAAGAAAGAGTGAAGTGGCAAGAAAGAATAACAGTGATCAATGTATCAGTAGGTACTTCGGCCAAAATGGCGGAGGTAGGTGTAACAACAAATGAGATGGTCGGAAAAGAAAATGGTGTAACACATGAAAAGCGACCATTGTGTAACAGTAGGGAAATTGGCCAAGTTATGAGAAATGGGTGTAACAGCAGGAAAATTGGCCAATTTATCGAAAATGGGTGTAACAGCAGAAAATTGGCCGATTTGTCTGAAAGGGGTGTAACAACAGGAAAATTGACCAATTTATCAGAAATGGGTGTAACAGCAAAAAATCGGCCAATTTGTTTGAAATGGGTGTAACAACATGGAAATCCGCCAATTTGTTGGAAAAGGGTGTAACAACAAGAAATCGACCAATTCGTCGGAAAAGGGTGTAACAATAGGAAAAATCGGCCAATTTGTCTGAAATGGGTGTAACAGCATGGAAATCGACCAATTTGTCAGAAAAAGGTGTAACATCATGGAAATCGACCAATTTGTCAAAAAAAGGTGTCACAACATGGAAATCGGCCATTTTGTCGGAAAAAGGTGTAACAGCATGGAAATTGGCTAATCGCTGCATCACTTAGTTTTTAGGAAGTTTTTCAACTTCCGTCAACTAATCATTTGTCGCATTTTCTGTATTCATCCTTGTTGTTCATCAATTCACCTGCATACACAAAAACTGGTTGATACCCTTCAAGGTTGAATTTATTAGCATAGTAAAAATAATCAAACAAAAACAGAGAAATTTAAATTTTTCTTAGTTTATTTATATACAAGGTCTGAGAAAAATAAGTCCTAAGGTTGAGAAAGGGAAGGAGAAAGCTCCTTTACTTTTAAGAATTGATAACCTGTATTGACTGAACATCTAGATTTGAATTCTGCCTTGGACAGTGGACACTGATACAGGCGTGGGCGATGACCATTTGCATGTAACTATGTATCGGATCCATCAATAGTGATCAAACTGACTATCCCATTGGGAAGAACAATGTCTACCTCATAAGGTCCTATCCATCGTGTACGCAACTTACCCTGAAATTATTTAAAGCACAAAACATACAACAGATCCCAATCTCCTTTCTGGAATAATTTCTTCTTGATGACTTGGTCATGCCATTTTGTTCTCTGTTTTTGAATCACCGAGGTTTGATGAATAGCGTCCAAACACTTTTCATCAAGCTCATTGAGCTGCTACAGTCTGGCCTTCTATGCCATAGTCAAGTCAAGTTTGACTGTTGATGCGGTTCTTAAGGTTTTTATTTCGAATTCAATGGGAAAAATAGGGATTTTCCATATACCATCTCGTAAGGAGAAAAACCAGTTGTGTTTCTCCAAGTATTTCAGTAAGCCCATAGATGTTCATGCAATGTGTCTTTCCAATATTGACGATGTTCTCTCACTATTTTAGTAAGAATGGCTTCGATAACTTTGTTGGTACTTTCCACCTGGTCATTGCCTTGTGGATGGTATGGAGAAGTCATTCTAAGTAAAACATGATATTTACTGAGTAGGAATTTAAGTTTATGTGATGTGAAAGGGGGTCCTCCATCATTTATTAATTCTCTAGGAACTCCAAACCTAACAAATATATCTTCAAACATAAATTCTAAGAAAGATTCTTTTGAGGCCCTAATGAGTGTTTTCACCTCGACCCACTTGGTCATGTAATATATACAGACCAATATATATAATTTCTGATTAGAAGGTAGGTTAATGGGCCCTATGAAATCCATGGCCCATCTCTCAAAAGGCTCTAACACTACTTGAGGCTGGAGAGGCATCTCATCCCTATGATTTGGTTGACCCATTCATTGGCAACTGTCACAAGTTTGAACGTATTTCTTGGCATCTTGAAATATGGTGGGCCAAAAATAGCCCATCCTTAAAATTTTATGCCCGATCCTTTTATCAGTAGAATGACCCCCACAAGGGACATCATGACAAGCCTTCAATAGATCATACACTTCATCATCCCTTACACATCTCCTGATTTCCTGATCCAGACCTGTGTAGAAAAGGTATCCTCCTATCCAACTATACTGAGCACTCTTCTGAATAATCTTCCTTCTTTCTTGAGGAGATAAATGGGGAGGTACCTTCCCTGCAACCAAATAATTAGCAATGTCTACATACCAAGGTGATTGAGCAGATACTGCAAATAAATATTCATTTGGAAATGAATCATCAACAGGTAAATTATCATCATTTATATGTAATCTTGAGAGAAAATCAACAACCACATTTTCTTTTCCTGGTCTATCTACTATAGTGATGTCAAATTCTTGTAGTAGTAGCAACCATCTTGTTACTCAGGCATTAGTAATAGGTTTATTCATAAGATATTTAATTGTTGTATGATCAGTATGAATAAAAGTAGGATATCTTGTGACATAATGCCTGAATTTATTGATTGCATAAACTACTGCTAAGAATTCTCTTTCAGTAACTGTATAATTTAATTCAGCAGGAGCCATATTCTTGTTGATATAGTAGATAGCATAGGGCTCTTTGTATTTCTGTTTCCCTAGTACTGCATCGATTTTAGTATCTAAGTCATTTGAAGAAATGTGAAATGGAAGAGCCCAATTGGGCCCTCTCAAAATGGGAGCTATGGACAATTTTTGTTTTAGATCTGTAAAAGACAATTCATAGTTGTTAGTCCAACAAATTTCAACATCTTTTATTAATAGAAAAAACAAGGGGGAAGCCAGTTTTGAATTTTTTTAATGAATCTCCTGTAATAGCCAGCATGCCCTAAAAAAATTCTTACCTCTTTCTAAGTTGATGGAGTTGGAATATCCAAAATTACCTAGATTTTGGTTGGGTCTACCTGAATTCCTGCATAAGAAATGAAGTGTCCCAGCACTACTCCCTCGCTCATCATCATATGGCACTTTTCTGTACTTAAAGAAAGATGAGACTGTATACATCTTTTGAGCAATTTTTCCAGATTAGCTAAGGCTTCAGTGAAATCAATTCCATAAGGTGTAAAGTCATCCATGAATATTTCCATACAGTCATTCACCATATCAGAAAAAATACCAATTAAAACTCTCTGGAAAGTGGTTGGTGCATTACACAAGCCAAATGGGAGAACCTTGTAAGAAAATGTACCCCAAGGGCTGGTAAAAGTGGTCTTATCTTGGTCCTGTGGAGTAATTTTTATCTAGTTATAGCCATTGAATCCATCTAAGAAACAAAGAAACTTTTTCCCAGTTAGGTTGTCTAGAACGTGATCAATAAATGGCAGAGGGAAATGATCCTTCTGTGTGGCTTTATTCAGGGCTCTATAGTCTACACAGACTCTCCATTTTCCATTCATTTTAGTAAAAATAACCAATGGTGAGTGTTATCACTGAAATTTCGTCTGCACATGGTTACAAGAACTCAACATCGTCAAACAGTAATGAAGTCATTCATGGACCTGAATTAATACCACAGCATTCAAAAAGGTCAAAAACTATACAAAGTAGTGAAAAATTGAAGAGCGCTTTGCATACATTGGGCGCGCGCGCGTGCATGCGTGGAACAGGAACATAGAAATCGTGCACAGGCGCACGATGCGTGACTGTTAGCACAAAAATCCATGCACCTACTAAACAATGCATTTATGGAAGTGGTCAGCCTCCCAACCACTTATGGTTCAGCTCCCAAGCCGATTTGACCCTCAAATTTGGGCTGGATCCGACTAGTGGGCTAGTCAAAGACCTAATAATGCCCTAAATGGCCTCTTTTCACACTACAAAACAATTAAACAATAATCCAAAGCAATGCTATAAAAAGCCATGAATGCACCTCATTTTCTCAAGGAATTCAAAGTAATGTTATGCTGTCTATATTGTTTTGAGGACTCCATCCTTGACACAAGCACATTGGCACCATTACATTGGACAATCCATCTCACCATTGAGTGGATTTGTAAAGAGTTATTTCATCACCATTTTCCATTTTCTTTTTTGTAAGAAGAGCTAGCTAGTGAGGGTCCAAGAGCCTTCCCTTGGAGGAAGAAGGGACTCATAGTCCCCTTTCTTCTTGGTGCTTTGCTTTCATCAATAGATCAGCCTCAAACATTGGTGACATGGGTCTTTTTGTTCTTTTTGTTTCTATATCCCTATGCTCATGATTTTAGTTTTTATTGCATATATTAGTTTAATTCTTAATTATAGTTTTTGTTTTTCTTTCTCTAACTCTTTTCTCTACAGTTGTCCTGCTCAGCAGACCCAACTGAGCTTGCAAGCACCTCTTATTTTCTCACCAAGGTGATGAAAGAGGTGCAATAGATTGGTGACTCCAGTGGGTAAAGGTATCAATTTCCTACCTCATTTGGGTTTATTTTTCTCTTCTTTTAGTTTGTTTAACTTGTAGGTGCACTAACCAGCCTAAGTCGGCCTGCCAACCAGCCAATTCCAAGTCTAATTGAGAGAAATCCATTCGAATTTTTCATTCTCGACCGTGTGCCACATATGTGTGGGTTTTTGGGCCCACAGACGCGCATCGTGCGCCCATGCGCTTGAATCAAGGTTCTCTTCTATGCACAAGCACTTTTTAACTTGTCTCTACTTGTGCGCATGCACTCTGTGCACCTATGTCTCCACTGGGACCCGCGCATCTGTGAAAAATTTCACATTGTAAAGTTGTTGAGATGTGGGGAAGGCTATTTTCCTTTTTAAAAATGATGTCTGTTAGAACCCTATATAATAGGGAATCAGTGTTCTAAATAACATTTATCTAGTTCAGGCATATGTGTTTGCTCATTATGCATGGTGAAGGTAGTGGAAAGCACCCGAAACTGACCAAGCATAAGATGAGTGCTTGCGCACGAGCTTCAAAGCAAGTTCTGGTGCATTTTTTAGCAAAACATTGTTAAGTGTTTTGAAATGGAGAAATTTGACTCTTGGGGGTAAATGAAAATTTGGTTTATTAGCCAAAATTTGGTCTTTTAAACCAAAAATAGCCCCTCGGCCTTTATGCAGAGGTTTTTGTTTTGGTTTTTCAAAATATAAATTTTGTTTAAAAAATGAAAATTTTATTTCCAAAAAGGTATATTGGCCTAGGGCCAATCTCCAAGCACTCAACACCAAGAGTCAGCTCCATTCCACAAACCAACAACAAACACACAAGCCAAAGCCAGCGCCAACGCCAACGCCAAACTCTAAGATATCCTCGGGCTCACTTCATCGAAATACCATGTGTCTCTTGGCTCCTATAAATGCCACAAGCTCGGTTTACCGCCTGCATGTGGGACTAATTCCCAAAAACTTCAAAAATAAAAAGACACACAGTTGCCCTGTGCGCCCAGGTGTCAACCAGAGTTTATGTGTCAAATATTGGCTAGGTGACGACATCTGTTGCTAAGATCCATGAACCTGTTATTCTCTTGCCTCAGATGCCTGCATTCGATTACAAGCCCCAACCTTACATGGGTCCCTTGGCCGACGAGATATTGAAGAAGAGGAAACAGTTCCTCAGCCCTTCCAATTTTTATTTCTATGATAAACCCTTGAATATTGTTGAAGGAAAGATGCAATACTTGTTTGACGAAGATGGGCGTCGATACCTAGATGCTTTTGCAGGCATCATGTGTATTTCCTGTGGACACCGTCACCCTGAAGTTGTTGATACTATTGTAAAGAAGACTAAGCTTCTGCAACATACTACCACAATATATCTTCATCATGCGTTACAGAGCTTGCAGAGGCTTTAGCTGCAAAGATGCCTGGAAATATTAAGGTAGTTTTCTTTGTAAATTCAGGTACAGAGGAAAATGAATTAGCTATGATGATGGCTCGGTTGTACACTGGTAACCATGATATGATTTCAGTGAGAAATGGATACCATGGAAATAGTGCTAACACCATGGGATTGATCAGTCAGAGAAAATGGAAATTTAATATTGTGTAGAGTGGAGTGCAAGTCTTTAGATGGGCCCACTGGAGAAATGTACGGTTGTTGCAAGTCTTCTTCTCCAACTCGATCTTTTGATAGAACCTTGCAATATGAGCATGTATCATGAAGAAGCTATACAGACACTGGTTGAAGTCTTAAAAGCTAAACAGATTCTTATTTCTCAGATAAATTCAACAAAAACTATAGTTGCTCTTTCAGGTCGATTCTCCTTATCTAGAAAGCCTCTTACTGAGGCCTGGTTACTGAGAACTACAGGTTTCAAAAAACATTATAACTCTTTTATGAAAGCCGAGAAACTGTTGAATTTGGAGGGTGAATCACCAGAATTTCTGGAGGAAGAGGAAGCAGCTAAAGATTAGGATAGAAGAGTGGTATCTGTTCTTGTGAATTTTGAATTCGGTTCAGTCTTTGAAGCTTTAGGAGAATGCCTTATAAACAATTATGTGGAGCTAGCAAGACCTTGCCTTGTTGCAGCAACATGGCTCACACATATGTTGAAGGTCTTACCAGATACAGGTGTTTGTGATGTAGCTCGTCAATGCTTGTTGGAACCATTTTTTATGGTCTTGCAATCATCCAGGAATTTGGAAGAAAGAATCCTTGCAACACTTGCTTTGACTAGCTTTATTAATGATTCAAAGGGATTAAAATATTTAGGTGCATATGTAAAGGGAATATGCGAACCTTTAAGGAAACTAAGGAAATTCTCCTCAACAGCAGCTGATATACTTAGATCTCTGCTTAGCCTTCCATTTTTGAACATTTCCAAGCTTTGTAGTTTCACAGAATTAGCTCAAGTAGATTCTAGCATGAATGGAGAGGTTCGCTCACTTGCTCATTTTGGAGATCAAATTTTTAGCGGTCACTCTAATGGCACATTGAAGGTGTGGGATGGAAGACAAATGCTCCTATGTCTGATTCAAGAAGTTCAAGAGCATACCAAGCCGATTATTTCAATATCTATTTCACAACCAGGAGAAATTTTATACATTGGATCCCTGGACAAGACTGTCAGGGTTTGGGCAGTAGGTCAGAGCTTCAGAGACATAAACGAGTTGATTAATGATATGCTGGAATTGAAGAGGAACACACTAACTTAGAGGAGCAGATGGCATCTTGACCAGTGACAGTTTCATTTCATGAATGACAAATGGCGAAAATTCCCAACGTTTAGGTGTTGGTTGAACCATATGGAAAACAGTGAGTTCATCTACAGTGAACACCTAGCAGATTAGACAACAAGTGGCATAGTTTCCCTATATTTAAGGCAGCAGTTGGAGCATCGATTCTCCAACTGCTAGAAAATCCTAACAAACTTCAGTGAATTCGGGACAACCAAAGCAAACAGTTTCTAGAATTAGTTTTTCCCTTTATTTTACTGTTGGTTTTGTTCTAAAGATAGTCTACAGGTGTTAAGAGCATTGTAACTATTATCTGTATTTAGAAAACAGAGGTAGAGCACAAGTCTTGGCAAGGCTGAGGAAATTTTGTATTTATACAGATGTAAAAGACAAAGAGAGGGTTCAACTGGGCTGAAAGGAGAGGGTTTTGACCTGTGTGAGAGGTTTCAACCTGAGTTTTTTTAATTTTCTTTACTGGAGTTGTGGGATGTGCTTGGCCAGAACATTTTCTGTAATTTTTAAATGATCAATCATTGATGGACATGTTATTTTTTCTACAGGATTCTTGTGGATGTATTGGTGGCGTTTTTCCTCTGTTAAAGTGTTTTCCTGTCATCTTTCCAATTGTTTTTTCAGTTCTTATTGTCAGAAGTAAGTAAACAGAGCAGAATTTATCAGCAGATACTATTTATCTGTCCTTTTGACAATATTTATGTTATTCATCTAAAGAGCTCAGTCAAGGAATTCTTAGCTGCTCCTTTGCTTGGCTTTTTCCTCCCTTATTTCTTCCTCAAATCAATACCATTAAAAATCAATTCGATCCAATATTGTCGCTACCTTGCCCTGTGAAAGAACTTTGTCTAGATCTGAGAGTGAATCACATTGTTTAAAGCACAGACCCCATTTTCCCAATGGCCCTCCTTGCTGTCCCAAACTAACCATTTAAAAATAAAAAACTCCATATTTTCATTACTTTCATAACTAGCCTAAAATCCATCCCTTACAAACCAAGTTAAATCTAAAAGAGAGATCCCTCTCTGAGTTTCGGAGGGCTAGATCCAAGACTTGAAGTGGTTTGAGGTTACCTCTGTGATTGCCTTTGCAGCCTTAGCCAAATTACAAAGCGCTAACAATGTCAAGCATGTTTTAAAGCTACACCACACTTAGTCCCCTCATCATATAAAGGGGTTAGTCAAATACACATAGGCACTTAGGAGGATAAAATCAATTTCCCTTCTTTGCTTTTGGCCACATGGATGGCTTGTTTTGACTTACAATATAAGTTGGAAATCATTTTTAAATCACATTTAACTTACATTGGGACTAGAAGTTGAATTACAATTGCTTAGTATGCTCTTCTCTCGCACCTTCAAGCAACCTTGAGAATCAGAAAAAGATTGTGAAATGATTTCATCTCCCTTAAGAACATTAAAACCTTTAGGAGAAGACAATGGCCCTTCTTGGGACCCCTATTAGTTTTCTTTTTCAAACACATCTTAATATTGTAATGGGCCCATACATGCCCACATGCTACAAAGATAGAATAGTGTTTGAAATTGTCTCTTTCTTAGATCAAAACACTAGGGAAGTTTAAAGGTTTGTAACGGGCCCATACATGCCCAAATGTTCAATCTAGGATAGTTTCAAATCTTTTCTTAGATTACATCACAATAGGGAGTTAAAGAATAGTAACAGACCCACATGTCCACATGCTAGCTTCCTAGGGACTTTTGAATTACGCAAGGTTGTACCAAAGGCACTTAGTTAATTAGGTAATCAAACACTTGTAAGGACCAAGCGAAGTCCACATGCAGCAAGGTGACATCTAAGTCACTTATCACTCACATAGATTCTTCTTGAAAACATGGAGGTCAAAGTAAGTTTCCTCCAAAGGGATTCCGAAAATACCCCACTCTTTTCTTGACGAGACTATCCACTCCCATTTTTAATCAACGAGGTTGGTTTGCACCCCTAACCTCCCAAAACAACTACATCTAAAAACTTTCTAAAAACTCACTAAGATTTCCTCCACAGGAGGTGCCAAAAGAAATTTTTAGTCTAGGTAGGATTTCGGGGATAGCCATCCAAAAAACTCCCCGATATCTGGTTCTCACATTGTCAAAACATAGAGGTTGTCAAATAGGGAACTGAAAATCATCCAAGTCAAGTGTTCCAATTACCATAAGGCAGGGAGATACCCGTGAAGGGTTGAAGGTCAAGGTCCGGTTGTTCTATGCGTCCCCCCTTGAGGGACCCACCTCTTGGACAGGATCCAGCCTGTGACCCATTTCTTAGGCCGAAAATCTAAATGTCGTACTTTGACCGAGGTACCTAGTGACCAACTTTAGGACATCTACCAAGGTGGAAATTGTGGGCTGCAACTGTACCTTGATTGGATTTTGTGTGGCTATTGGGAAATATCACCAGCTCTTTCGGGATATGCCCCCTTTACGCCTCATTATAACCAATTATTTCATCCTTCACTAGTTTCTCTTCCAGTGACTTCAGACCCCACTGTTGAGTACTATTGGAAGGTCCAGTGCTATTTGAGAGGAAGGAAGTTACGTCTTCTAGGACACGAGAATTTGCTTTCTTTTGATTCCCCCACACGAACAAAACACACTTACCCACATATATGCTTCTTTCTCATTTATGTATGGTGCACATCTAATTATAGTTTGATTTGGATATATATATTGTGTAAACATTCAACGCAAAGGTTTTTGTTTCTATATTACTCTCACCACCTTTTGCACACATTCACACAGCTAGTCTGACACCATAGGGGAACCACAGAACCCCCGTCATTCATGACACTTGCTTAACCTCCCTCCTATCTTAGGGGCAGTATCTGGTCATGCCCACTCATCGACACCTCCTTCCCACACTCCTGTGAGTGCTACTATTTTAGGATCAGCCTTGCTTGGTTCTACATTACTTGGGTCAACTTCCCAAGGTCATCCGTTCACTCACTCTCCTTTACGCAGAAGTGGGGGACCCACTTCCTCTCAAGGAGGGAGGACCAACCCACCTAGCAACCCTCAAGGGTTAGGTTCCCAACACACTATGTCCGAAACTAATCCTCGCCCCCCGCTGCAGATGCCATATTTGGCTTCTCTCAACATACCAGATCTCACCAAACTCACCAATGATCATATATTGCATGATCCCACATGGTCTGCAATGCCAACCAAACTACCTTCAGACATACCAAAGTTTGAAGGAAAGGCAAGCGATGACCCTGCCAACCATGTCATGACCTTTCACCTATGGGGCTCCTCCAATAGCATTATGGATGATTCCATCAGACTGCGATTATTTCAACAAACACTCACTGGCCCATCGACTAAATGGTATGTCGAAGAAAAATATGGGTCCCACGCAAATTTTGAGTCATTGGCCAAAGCATTCTTGACCTTCAGCCAATTACCCATCCGCCATGACAATGGTCTAGAACTACTATCTAACTTCAAACAAACCTCATCCACACACATCGCTGACCACATTCACAAGTGGCGTAGGCGACGTAGTTTGTGCAAAGCAAAAACCACCAAGCAACAGTGTCTTGATTGGTTTCTTAGATTCCTTGTCTCTCTTCTCGGTAAGGATATAGCTTCCACCTTCCCTCAATCCAAAGAGGAAGCCATCAGAAAGGCCCAACAGTATGTCCTCATCTATGCACAGTCAGGGTACTTATACACTGTACTTCCCAATCTTCCAAAACCTGTACCATTTGGCCAAGACAAACCTGGGATGTCTCACTCAGCAGACAGACTAATCAGTGCCACCAAACACCATGGTCCACAACCCCAAGCACCACCAATGTATGGAACACCTCAATACCCACGGACATATGGGGGCACTCCTTATTACCCCCCACCCCCTTATCAACAACCATACCCTGTTTCTATACCTCCACCTATTAGTGGACCACCGCCAGCACCTCCCATGCACCCACCGATTCCAACAAATAGTGGTACTCCCTCAACATCAGCTTATAGTAATAGTGAAAGCACTACGCCTTCCTATGTACCTTATGGATTGGTACCCCCACAGAATCCGTACTTCCCATTTCTTGGTCCTCCACAACCCATGGCTCCCCCACATCCTCATGCGGGGGTGAATTTTGTTCAACCCTCTGTTGTTCAACAATACCAAAGTTTTGAGCAGTTGAATACAGCCAATCCAACCCATCCATCGAACAATGCCAAGAAGAAAGGACAAAACAGGAATAACAACAACCCAGGTCAAGGCGGGAATCAACCCCCGCAGCACCAACCCACTGAGGGCAACCAAAACCAAGGGAACCAAAACCCCCAAGGGGGAAATAATAATAATAAACACCAAGGATGAAATAATGTTAAAACCATCTTCCCTTGTGCCCTTTGTGGTGAGTTCAGCCATTACACTCATCATTGTCCCCATATCGTTGATTTCAAACGGTTGAAAGACTATGGTAGTCTTCCCCATTCTCCTGCACCACCTACCCCTCAGCAGGCACCACAACAATACGTGCAACAACCCCCTCCCGTTGTGCTACAAAATCCTATTCCACATCAAGGTGTGATAAATACCCAACAGGACACACAACATCCCCCACCTCAGGGGGACAATACCTCACCCCCAACAATCTAGCATATCGTACAATTCTCCTCACAAGTGAGGAATAAATCCTTATGCAAAGACGTACTCGTCAGTATCATGCATCTGCTAAGTATCCTCCCATCCCTCCCAAGAAAAAACCTACACCAACGGGACCCCCATTGGTGATCCCTCGCCCTTCCTCTGAACCTCCGCTTCACATCCCTCGCATCCCATTGCGTAGGAATGTCCACAACCCACAGGCTAGGGCAGCTCATAACTATAGTTTGGTAGATGACTTAACGCAATCCCCAGCTGCCATGTCAGTCTTGGAAGTCCTACAGACTTGTCCTACTCGGTGGAAATCACTACTTTCTGCCTTGGGGGCAATCGACCCTGCCGATACTCGACTCATCGCCTTTGATATTGACAGTGAAGAACCTCATCTTCCCGCCTTAATCACTTTTCAAATACCAGTCAAAATACGGAACATCACAGTTCATCGATTTATCATCGATGAAGGTGCATCTACATGCATCATGTCCAAAACAGTATGGAAGAAACTGGGTTCCACGGAACTCATACCCTCTGCCAGCACATTAGGAGCTTATGACGGATGACCATCCTCTCCTGAAGGGCTCTTCCAAAATGTCCCCGTCGAACTCGGGGGCAAGACTATTCTCATTGATATTGAAGTTATCGATGCCCCTCTCGAATATAATATCTTGTTCGGTCGTAGCTACATGTACGCTATGAAGGAAGTGGAATCTTTCATCTTTCGAACAATGATGTCCCCCCACAATGGGAAGATCATTACCATTGACCAAGTCTCACATTATGAGCCTAATCCATCTGCCAACATCAATAACATTCTCCCTCTCATCCACACAAGCCATGACACATATCCACTCATCGAGATGGGCCCTGGGATTTTTAAAGATCCATCCTTATTAGGAACATATCATGGAGTACCACCACTCCTACACCCTTCCAATCAAGTGTGTGTCATATCATCTAACAAAACTCACATAGAAGATACCCTTCCTCCTACAGAGGATTCTATCATACCTGACGTCCCACTCGTCGCAGAAACCCCCCCTCAAGAACCTCCTGGACACTCGTCGACCCCACCAGTCCACGATTCCACCTCTCCCCAAGGACATAGTCCAATTTGAGAGACAGTTCCCCAACCCCTCACTCAAATTCCCTTTTTTACCCTCCACCCGGTATCGAAGCTTTCCAGGTAGCCGTAATTCTCACACTACCTAATATGGTGTTAGCAATCCCAGTTTGGTATTTACACCCACCAGAGATGGTCCCTCAACCATCCCTTCCTCCCCAGGAAGGAATCCCCATGACAATTCCCATCCTTACCCCCACCACCCCCCCAATCACTAACCCCCCTGCTACAGCTGGGGGCAGGAGAAAGAAGAAGGAGCCCACCTCTCCACTTCCTCCATGCATCCCACCACCTTGCGCACTATGTGAGAAAGAGGGCCACCAAACCAACAACTATCCATCACTACCTGAACTACGGAATTTGATCCCCCTCAATCAAACTCCCCCAACACCCGCCACTACTGCTAGTCCCGCCACTACCACCCATCCTTCCAGTAGTAAATGGTTGAGGACCAAATACACTTGTGCTATATGTTCAGAGTATGGCCATTATACCCATCATTGCCCAACACTGCCATGCTTTCGACAGACATTAGTTGTTGTACACCAGAACTTCTAGAACAACCCCAGTCTTACTACATCCTCCTCAACAAAAATCACTGACATCCGTTATGTAACCACTTCATTCAATGAACGTATGAGACGCCCTTTCTCTCTCTGTGACTCATTGGCTCATTTTACATACTAGTGTCCTATGATCCTTGAATACAGGCAATGTCAATTGACCCTGCTTCACCGACCTGCAGAGGCGATAATTGACATTACCTCATCACTAGAGGCTCTCCATGTCATTTCTCCCGAACCGGAGGCACTCCCAACACCTCCATGGTTCTTAGATGACGTATCTGAGGATTCACCCCCCAATCCCCCAACTCTCCCGCTCACTCCCCTACGGACACTCTCCACCCCACCACCATGGGCACCCCTCAATACTTCAACATATGGTTTATGTCGAGTTAACCCTCACCATATCCTAACCATGTTCCCCCTGCTTATTCACTAGGGGGCAACCACATGACCACTATCACAGAGATCACTCCTCATGACCCCTTGTATTCCTGGTGCTTCCAATAAGACGAGGAAATACTCGAAGAGCTAAACCACCCGGACTCTCCCTAGGATGTGCTACATCACCACACACTCTTCTTTCCACAGGAAGCCTTCGCTCCTCCTAACCACAACCCCATTTACGCGGTCAAAACCAAGGATTTTCTCCCATCAGAGCCTATCAACTGGTTCAAAAATCCCAATCCTGCCCCTGATGCTTCTGAAGAAGGAAATATGGCCAACATTTCCCCCACCATCAAAATCAACATTTCCATTAAAAATGGCATCGTCGAAGAAATTACCATTGGAGTTGCTTGCACTCCTCAAGAAATCAACGCATATAAAGCCCTCTTCCAGGAATATAGGGATATTTTCTTCTGGTCATACACAGAAATGCCTGGCCTCAATCCCTCTATTTTCTAACATCGCATCGACACCTGGCCTGACATCACACCAGTTCTCCAAAATTAGTGCCCACTACACCCATCCAAAGCCACGGCTATCAAAGCCGAAATTGACAAGTTACGCACTGCTGGGTTCATTTACCCCATCGCCTATACCTCATGGGCTTCCAAACCTATATCCATTAACAAAAAATAGGGCACTATCCATGTTTTCACAGACTTTCGCGATCTCAATCACGCATGCCCCAAAGACAACTTTCCAATGCCTTTCATCGTTCAAATTATCGACGACTGCACCGGCCATGAAGCTCTCTCCTTCATAGACAGATTCTTTGGCTATAGTCAAATTCAAATCCACCCAGCCGATCAGTATAAAACCGCATTCACTACCTCGTGGGGTACTTTTTCATATCGTGTCATGCCTTTCATCTTAAAGAATGTCGGCACCACTTTCCAGTGGGCTATGACCTACATCTTTCAATATCTAGCCAATATCATCCTCGCCTACTTGGACGACCTCACAGCTCGATCCAAGAAACGCACCCAGCAACTCGATGATTTACGAATCATCTTTCAACGATGTCATCAGTACAACATCCACTTGAATCCCCTCAAGTGTGTGTTCTTTGTCACCATAGGGTGCCTCCTCGGTTTTATTGTTTCCCAAAGCGGTATTACCATAGACACCCTCAAAGTCCAAGCTATCACTGAAATTCCACCTCCCCGGAATTTATGGCAACTTCAGAGTCTTCAGGGAAAAGCTAACTTTCTTAGATGCTTTGTCCCAGATTATGCCATACGTGCACACGGTTTCCTTTGCTTATTACGTCACGACATCCCATTTCACTTCGATTACCACGCCCAACATTCATTTGACGATCTTAAAGTAGTGATTTCAAATGCACCTTTAATTAGTGCACCTAACTATAATCGCGACTATATCCTCTACGTATCAACATCAGCTGTATCAGTAGCTAGCGTCCTTGTCCAGCTCGGAGATGACAATCGTGAACATGTCATTTAATACATTAGTAAAAAACTCTCAGGGCCACCCTTGAAGTATAAACACGAAGAGAAACCTTCTCTTGTAGTTGTCCTTGCAATCGAAAAACTGCGCCATTACATTCTGCTTCTCACCACAAAGGTCGTTGCAGATTCCAACCCTATGCAGTACTTTCTCAGCCGTCGGCAAGTTAACGGAAAATTCACTTGATGGATCATTATGCTTTAGGAGTATGACCTCAAGTTCTCAACACCTAAGAGTAAGAAGGCCCTCGTTCTCGCCAAACTTGTCACGGCCCTCCCCTCTGACACCACCAGCGCCCCCGTCAACACCGACTTTCCCAACGAACATCTCTTTTACATCACTTCGGATGATCCTTGGTATGATGACCTCCTCGTCTACCTCTGAACTCAAAATTTCGGTAACCAACTTTCACGAGATGATCATCGATGTATTCTCCATCAAGCCCCCCGCTACCTTCTCATTGGAGACATCCTATACCGGCGAGGCATCGACACCATTCTTCATCGATGCTTGACTATTAACAAGGCCGATAGAGTCTTAAACGACTGCCACAACGACGCATGTGGGGGAAATCTTTCGGGTATATCCACTGCTCAAAATATTATCCGAGCCGGTTACTTTTGGCCTACCTTGGTTCATGATTGCATTCATGCTGTGAAACGATGTGAGCAATGTCATCTCTATGCCAACATAGCCCGTGCTCCCCCCGCTCTTCTTCATCCTGTCATTACTTCCGACCCTTTTTGTAAATGGGGCATCGACTTTATGAATTGTAATCCCCCCTCCAGCAATGGTCACAAATACATCGTTGTCGCCATTGATTACTTCACCAAATGGGTCGAAGCTATGCCCACTTTCAACAACACCACTGACACTACAGTGCGTTTCTTCTTTAACCACGCCATATCCCACTTTGGAGTACCCCTCCAACTCATTTTTGATCATGGAAAACACTTCAAGAATGAAATCTTCGTCAAACTCTCATCTCGGTTAGGCTTCTCTCACGAGTTTGCTTCACCATATTACCCTCAGTCTAACGGATAGGTTGAGGCAGTTAACAAAGTCCTCAAGACCATGTTATAGCACACAGTTAATAAACATAAAACCAATTGGCATAATATGTTATTTTTTGTGCTATGGGGTTATCGAACGGTTGTGAAGACCACTACTGGTTTCACACCATTCTATTTAGTCCATGGGGTTGAGGCAACTCTTCCCATCGAGTGCGAAATTCCCACCTTACGCATCGCCATTGAGCTCTTACCTGACACTACTCCAATGGAGCAGTGCTTGCTGAACTTGGAGTCTCTGGATGAAGATCGTCGATCTTCCTTACAAAACAACGAGACAGCTAAAAAATGATCCAAGGCTACCTTTGATCACCATGTCAACCTTCGATCATTCCGCGAAGGCGACCTTGTCCTGGCTTATGATATCGCTCATGATACCTTTGGCCATAGAAAATTTGAATCACTCTGGCATGGCCCATACATCATTCAACATTGCCTCACCAAAGGTGCATATATCCTGGCCTCTCCCGAAGGCCTCTCTCTCAAAGAACCCGTCAACGAGTTGTATCTCAAGAAATTTTATGCTTAAAAGTAGTCATTCTACTTTAGATTATTTCTTTTCTAGCATTTTTAATCTTTTTCTCCTCCCCTCACTTCTAAACTATCCTTTGAGCTATTGACAGATGCTTCCTCCACCAGCCTACCACATCGGTTATGCCGACGGTGCCAGCCGTTGGACACGAAATCTTGCTTTGGCTGCTTGGGCTCTCTACACCCCCTCACATGAAATGCTCCATTCGAGCGGCATATGTTTTGGGTCACCAACCAACAACCAAGCCGAATACACTATAGTCATTGGCCTCCTGGCCAACGCCCAACATCATCATATTCGTCACCTTAGCATCTTCCTTGACTCTCAACTAGTCGTTCTCTAGCTCAACAATGTGTACCGCATTCGTGATCCTTGCCTCTTTCGCAAATACCTGCAGGTTAGGCTTTTATCTCTACATTTTGATTCCATTACATTTAAACATATTCCAAGACAATTGAATCAAATTATAGATACCCTAGCTAATATTGTGTTAGACTGGCATATATCACATCAAGCTCCCTCTACACATACATAAACATATCACAATCCTGTCACAGCATATATATATATATATAGACTAGACATCATCAAACCATTAACCAAAAACATGTAAGCATCACATAGATATAAAAAAGTATACTCATGTATATATATAGGTCCAAAATGCCATCTAAATGTTTACATACAAAAAATACACGTATCCGCAGGCCAATACAGCACCTCGGTACAAAATGGGCTCACCAGCCTATATACAAAAAATATATAAATACATCAAAATGCCCCAGAGCACCACTCATGGTGCCTCTAGTGCACCACCACCTGCTCCTCCCTCAGGTGGTGGCGTCCCACTACCTCCTACCCCAGGAGGGGGTGGTCCACCCCCTACCGGCCCCTCCTACCCCGACAGCAGTCGTCCGGTCGTCAGCACAGCAACCACTGCTGCTCGTCGTACTATGGCCCACCATGGTGGCAGCACCCCCACACACTGCTCCAGGAAACTCTCATCCTAGATGCGAGACCATATGCCCTCAGGCACCTCTTGTAATATCGTCTCCAGACGACAGCGTATGTCCTCATAATTAGCTCTGGTCGTCGTCGGAGGAGCATGTGATGGCCCATTACTAGGGTCATCAAACTGGCGCCTCCTCGCTGCCCTCTCTCACTCAACAGGTCGCACCGCAGCCTCATCATGTTGACGTCTCTCTCCTCATGGCGGTCTCTCTGGTGCTCGCTGCAACTCCACCTCGCGCCCATGAGGTGCCACATCTGCACATGCAAAAAAACAACAAATAGTATTAGCATCTATATCGTATACATATATACTACGATCTCAAAATACCAAAAACATACACATAAAAACCAAACATACCTCGATGATCAAAAACCTCCCCTGGAGGTAGCACCATATCTGGATCATCCCGGAAGTCCACCTCGGCATAGGGGTAACGTAAGATCACCTGCGGCATCTACCGCCATACCTGCGTCGCCTCTACAGAAAAGAAGTGGCCACCTTTGTCACCACCATGGTGAAGCAAAATGGTCGACCACTGCCTCAACCACGGCTCTCGCGCCCCCAATAGAATCCTCGGGTGCAAAATCGACACCCTCTCTAGAAACCAAGCCACTAGGATGATCCCGAAAGCAAACTCCCCTGTATCAGTAGATTGACAGTGGTCCAACTGTGCCACCATCCTCGCATGCAACGTAAGCTCCCAAGTGAATCGCTCACCAACCAACACTCTCTCCATCACCAGAGGCTGGCCACCACTGATCCGCTGGCTCTCCAGTGACCCATATACTCAAACAATCATCGCTGTTATACAGCGATGCACTAACGAATCAATAGACGCAATGCTCACAACCATCCTGGACATAAAGTTCCGACCCAAACAATATCTCCAACCAATAGTCTCGAGCTGCGTACCCCTCGACAGAACCGGCTCCACCGATAGGAGCGTTCCCCGAAAGGGAAGCCCAGTCAAGAAATATACATCCTCCACCATAGTGAAGGGGATTTGCTCTCCTCGCATGAGGAAGCAGTGCAGCTCCGGACTCCACATCTAGATCAGGAACTGTAAGAGATACTCCTGTGCCCATATCAACGGGCACTCAAATAACTTTAGCAGCCCACATGCTGCCAAAGTCGCACGCACACCTAGCCCCTCAATGGCCACAACGTCTTGCAGCTGAGACCAGTCTCTCTCTCACCACCCCACTAGCATCGTCACAACCGTCCACCTACAAACACAACCCAGAGTCCTATATCAGCTCAAGAAACCATCAACAACATCAAAAAGACTCATTTTTTTTTACACCTAAAACTTGCCTCATAGGCACGGTTTAACCACCCACAGGCGTGCACACATGCGTGCCTGTTCACTACATAGGTGTGCACCAGTGCGCATATTTTTCCTTCATAGGCATTCTCCCAAGCGCACCTGTTCACCATACAAGTGCGCACAGATGTGCACCTGTTCAACCTATGGATGCGCACTTGTGCGCGCCTGTTCAACCCACAGGCGCGCCCTTAGAGCACTCCTTAAATCCCCTCTACTACACCTCCATGCGCATATATCCGGTATACAGGCGCGTACACATGCGTGCCTATTACCGGATCGCCCGCGCATGTGGGGCCCATATCCCCTAAATGTCTCTGTACGGCCCCCCGTACAGCCCCTGCCCAAAAAATGAAATCTTATTTCTATGCAGGATGATCAGACCATTAACCTGACACTCGCTAATCACCAATCGGATGCCTCATCCTCCCCGAATCTCCAAATCTCCTCTGAAAATTGCTCGTCCAGTCACTATTACAGCAGGTACAAATGAGGTGGCAATGTGGGCCCTGCAGCTATATATAGCCCTTTTTCCAAACTTCCACTCACCATTTCGGGAGCCCACGTTGTCCATTTTGCAATCCAGCTTCAGCCACAGGATCAGCATCCCGTCATCTACATCACAGCAGTCCTTGGGCCTCTTTTCATCCTGAGCTCCTGGGGCGCCCTTTTTTTTCCTACCCTGGTCAGGTACGCATGAACATATTCACGCTTATCAAATACATGCTCATATCTTCGATTCTCTTCAGATATTGTTCACTTTGGGTATTTGGTTTTCATGTGTGCAGGTACTTTCTCATCATACATCGGCACAACCCCTTCAGGTATATACTCAGCACTGGCATGTAGTCTTTCCCACTGTATCGCACTTTCATTTCCAGTCACACTCTATGATATTTTCCTCTAGGATCCCCACTCCCGGCTCTGCAGTACCCACACCTCCATTTGCATCTTCGGTACTGTTACCAGGTAGCATTCTTACACACATGAGTTGTCCCATTCATAGCACCTTTTGACACTTTTTGACACTCATGTTGTTTTTCATTACCCTTTAGGGATGGGAGTCCCGATAGTCTTTCATCGTGTCGCGAATCAACCACATACTCCTTCTTCTCATTTTGCTAGATTTCCCACATGGAATCCCAGATTATCTCTTCTCGGTTCTATTTTTTACCTGCACCTCCGCAGCATCATGAACCCTCCATTTCATCCACAATCAGTTAGCCCATCTGCGAACCTACCTTCATTTCACCTACCTCATACAGAAACTCAAGAATGGGGCCCTCACCCTTCACCATTTTTCCACGCACATTATGCCCTACATGGGCCACCCATATCAGATTGGGGCACCTGTTTCTGTATTTGTACATTTCTCCCCAACTATTCGTTATTTATTGTACAAACGCCTTAATTTTCTAGTCATTACATTACCCTTTTTGTCGTCACCTTTGGCGACCTGCTTCCCTCTTTTTGGCCAGCTGCAACCCATGTCACCCTTGGTTGGAGCACTACTTATCATATTCTCTTGCCCGACATCGTCCATATATTCAGAGTACCCCACAGGTCACTTACCTCTACCCTCTGAATTTTTTCACCGTGTCCCACCTCTAGCACAACTTATCACCGGTCTTGTCGTCCCCCTAACACTCGACCTCGTTGCATGGTAGCGGCCACTTTTTATCTCATACATCATCCAACCAAGGGCAGTCTTGAGTCTTCCCACATCTTGACTTCGTCCATGTTCCTCTACCACTTCCTCACCTCAGTATATTTCATGAAGCCTTTTTCTTCTGGGAGTCGCGTTCCCCTTTTGTCGACATCAGGACAATTTTCCAAAAGGGTGACAATATCTTGATTCTCGTTCTCCACTCAATGAGAGATCTCGGACAGCACAGGGTGAAACACCATTGCTCCCTGTTGTCATTGGCCCCCATAACATTCGACGCCAACACTTTCTCATGTTACAGTGGGTCTTACTTTGCGACTATTGCATTTATTTATTTCATTTGCTGAAGACCTCTAAACTTGGTTGGGATATCAATGCCCACATAATCGTTGCTACTTATTACTGCGATCACTGCCTACTATTCAGAGTATGTTCATTTGCAAAATTGTCCTTTTCCTTTATCACAACCACCCCCGAGGGCACTGCAGTTGTCTACACCAATGCTTCAGTCATCTTTTTCAGAGTTACATGACACGAGCATGGGGCATGCTCGCCTCATTTGTACACAGTTTTATATTTTACACACCTCATGGAAGGTCGGGTCCTACGGGTTCCTTTTTCCCTCCAACGGATCACTCTGGAAAATCACACTATTACTCTCTCTTACAAAAAAATTCTCAGTAGAAGAAACATTGATGGATTTCGGCTATACATATGCTCCTAACCTCATCCATCAGGGGGCATCTGTTATCACTAAAATTTCTTCTGCACATGGTTACAAGAACTCAGCATCGTCAAATGGTAATGAAGTCATTCATGGACCTGAATTAATACCACAACATTCAAAAAGGTCAAAAACTATACAAAGTAGTGAAAAATTGAAGAGCGCTTTGCAGACATTGGGCGCGTAGGCGCATGCACAGAACAGGAAGGTAGAAATCGCGCACAGTCGCACGATGCGCGACTCTTAGCACAAAAAGTCGTGCACCTGCTAAACGACGCATTTATGGAAGTGGTCGGCCTCCCAACCACTTATGGTTCAGCTCCCAAGCCGATTTGACCCTCAAATATGGGCTGGATCTGACTGGTGGGCTGGTCAAAGACCTAATAATGCCCTAAATGGCCTCTTTTCACACTACAAAGTAGTTAAACAATAAACCAAAGCAATGTTATAAAAATCCATGAATGCACCTCATTTTCTCAAGGAATTCAAAGTAATGTTATGCTGCCTATATTGTTTTGAGGACTCCATACTTGACACGATCACATTGGCACCATTACATTGGACAATCCATCTCACCATTGAGTGGATTTGTAAAGAGTTCTTTCATCACCATTTTCCATTTTCTTTGTTGTAAGAAGAGCTAGCTAGTGAAGATCCAAGAGCCTGCCCTTGGAGGAAGAAGGGACTCATAGTCCCCTTTCTTCTTGGTGCTTTGTTTTCATCAATAGATCAGCCTCAAACATTGGTGACATGGGTCTTTTTGTTCTTTTTTCTTCTATGTCCCTATGCTCATGATTTTAGTTTTTATTGCATCTATTAGTTTAATTCTTAATTATAGTTTTTGTTTTTCTTTCTCTAACTCTTTTCTCTATAGCTGTCCTGCTCAGCAGACCCAACTGATATTGCAAGCACCTCTTATTTGCTCACCAAGGTGACGAAAGAGGCGCAACAATGAGACCCACTTGTTGTCTGATATAGGGTAAATGAAATCATCATTGATAATTTTATGCAGTTCCTCTTTAATAATTTCTTTAAGGTTTGGATTCATCCTCCTTTGGGGTTGGAAAATGGGTTGAAATTCTTCTTTAATGTATATATAGTGGGTACATAGTTCAGAGGAAATGACTTTCATATCCATGTAATCCCAGGCAAATGCTTCTTTATGTTCAATCAGTAATTCCATCAATCGGCGAGTTTCAGTAGTGGATATATCGAGATTGATGTTCAAGGTTTTTCCAAGTTCAATTTCTACAGTGATGCTCTTTAGGGATGATTTTAGGGGCTAAATTTCGCTCATGGGCTAATTTTCCATGGTTTTTCCCAAAACAAAATTTCTCTATTCTAAAAATGATTCACCCAAATTCTAAAGAAAATATTATTTTACCTTAAAAATCGCCAAAATTTTATAGAAACTATATAAAATCCTTAGAAATTTGAATATTTTTACAAAAATATTGCCAAACATTTATAGTTGGAATATGAAGGGTTAGTAATATTTGCCAAGGTTTCTACATTTTAAAATAAATTTCCATCCTTATAATCATCCCTGATGCTCTTAGAACTAACTTTAGGAAACAATTCAGGTGTTTCATAATCTGTTGTTACAGCTGAATCATTTTTATTTTTAGTGGTTTTTGAGAACATTTCTGAGCTCATATCTTCCTAGACGATGGGGTCGAAGACTCTAATCAATTGGTGGTGCATGTTCTGTGTAACAACAAAGGAGTCACATTGTTGAACCCTGGGTCTACCCCTGTACCAACACTCCATGTTTTTGAAGATTTTGGAAATCTTGTTGTTGTTGTGTAATTAAGTTGCACTGAGGACAGTGCAAAAATAAGGGGAGGGGATTGTAACACCCTAAGGTCGAGCCCCTATTGAAATGTAATTATCTTTATAGGCTGGTGAGCCAAGTGTTTATAAGATGAAGACTTATATGATTATTAGCCAGAGAATCTAGATGCTTAAGGCCATGAGCCTGATTTTTGTATATGTAATTGCACATATCATTAATAAAATTACATTGTTGCATGTAGACCGACCACGAAGAAAGAGTATGGGGGACTAAGCTCCACTAGGTAGGGTAAGGGAGGCGACTAAGTGTTTAGGCCTAGGGGCTAAGCTAGAGGGCTTACCTTTAAGGGAATAATATTTTAGTATTATTTCCTAAATGCTAAGGTGGACATGATCAGTGTGTCCTAAGTTTCTGGAAAGGGAACGAGTGCTAAGTGTAACTCATGCAGCTACAGGAAGACAGGTGTCGACCTAGGGGCATCCATTTAAATATGGAAAATACATCTCATTGGGGGTTCGCTTCCCATGCTGACATTTCTTCCCTTCCTTGAGTCTGGACCAGTCTCAAGTTCCTCATGACCCTTACAATTCTCTGAAAGTCAGTCACCTTACCTGATTGACCATTGACTCACGTACTGAGCAACCATCATCTCCATTGTCGACCTCTAAATAGGAACGCACCCTGTAAATTTCTGAGCCATGTTTTGTCATAATTGTTGGTTGTTGCAACCCACACAGTGCCTGGAATGAGTGTGGCTTGTTTCCATCGTCTGATTTTACTAAGATTTGTTGTTTCCATCAAAATTTTGGGAATTGAATTATAAGTGGACTAAAGAAGCAGGTTTTCAGGCCTGCAAGCAACTCTCTCCAAGTGAGAGAGGTTGTTGGGGAAGTGATTTCCCAGAGGGAGCCCAACTACAGCTATAGTTCTCGGAGAATTCTTGTATGTCCTGTTCTTGAATCCCTGGAAGGGAAGTGGGGCAACTGAAGGATTGTGGAGCAAATAAGGGGAACACTTCCTAGGGTGGGACAGGCGTGTGGGGAATGAGAGGTTGTAGGTTGTTAGTGTGAGTTGGCCCTAGGAGATAATCCTTCTTGCTGACTGTGCGACTTTCCTTTTTCCCTCTTCAAGCCTAGGAATCCCTTTCCCGATGGAGTTTAGTCCCAACTCGGGGGTGACCCACTACTGAGCGTGATGAGCAGTGTGGTATAAGGCTGGGAGGTTCATGGAAGGTCTACATGCATTTGGTGCTCATCTATTGAAATATAAGTACCAAATCTCTGTTGATTTCATGTTGTGTAATTGTACATGTTTTATGACTTCATGAGTAATGTCTGGATATTTCATATATGTTGTATGTGTAGGCTTATCGTTATTTCCACATTAATCTATGTATAGATAGAATATGACATCTGTATGCATATGTTATCGGTATGTTTGAATGATTATCCCGCATGAATAAGTGGAATGAACAAAACATTGTAACCGTTAATTTTGTTAGATATGCATGCATATAAATTTACAAATGGTATCAGAGCTAAGTGAAACAGCCAAGAAGTGGTGTTTACCGTCCTGTTGGTGGTTGGGGATGTTACGAAATGGTATCACAGCTAAGTGAAACATCCAAGAAGTGGTTTTTCTCGGCATGTTGGTGGATGGGGACGTTATAGTAGATAAATTTGAATGGACTTCCAAGTGTGAACATATATTTCAACAATTGAAAGAAATATTGACAAGTGTGCAAATATTGAAAGTTGCAGATCCAGATGAATATTTTGTTTTGTTCACTGATGCATGTAAGGAAGGTCTCAATGGAGGCCTCAATCAAAAGGATCATGTGGTATTCTATGAGTCCCAAAAATTAAAAGAGTGTGAGATAAATTATGTTACCCACGATCTAGAGTTAGCACAAATTGTACATGCACTAAAAATTTGGAGACAATACCTTATGGTGAAGAAATTTGATCTAAGGACATACCATTGTGGTCTAAAACATTTGTTTGGACAACCAACATTAAATTGCATACAAAATAGATGTCTTACATTTAATAGTGAGTATGAATTCAAAATTAATCACATCAAAGGAAAATAAAAACAAGTGGTTCATGCACTCAACAAGAGATCACTTGAAAAATATATTGTAGTCATTACCCATTTTGGAATGGAAGTGGGAAGTAGTTACAGTTGATTTTATTACAAAGCTTCCTATAATAGTGAAGCAACATGATTCCATCATGGTGGTGGTGGATAAATTGACTAAGGTGACACATTTTATTCCAGTGAAGACTACACACAAGGCAACAAATATTGCAGAAATATACATGAAATAAGTTTCCACGATACATAGAGTGCCTAAGGAAATAGTTTCAGATAGAGATCCAAAGTTCACTTCCAATTTTTGGAAGGGTTTGTTCAGAGGATTTGGGACAAATTTAAATCTTAGTACAATGTATCACCAAGAGTCGGATGGGAAGACACAGAGGACTAACAGAATAATTGAGGACATGATCAGGATGCATGTGATGGATCAACCATCAAAGTGGGAGGATTATATTCATTTAGTTGAATTTTCATATAATAATAGGTATCGGGCCTCATTAAAAATGATTCCATTTGAATAATTTCATGGAAGAAAGTGTAACATGCCAATGATTTTGGATATTCCAGTAGAAAGAGCATTTGTTGGGATGAATTTGTTGAAGGAAATGGAAGAGTAAATGGAAAATATCAAGTTGAATTAAAAAGTTTCCCAGGATAAGAAGAAACGTTATGCAGATGAGAATAAAGTGTTTAGAGATTTTAAAGTGGGAGAACATTTGCTCTTAAAAGTGAAGGTAAAAAGAAGTTCTCTAATATTAGGAAATTGCCCGACGTTGGTAGAAATATATCGTGGACATTTTGAAATATTAGAAAATATAGGTTCAGTTTCATATATGCTAGAATTTTCTTCATACATGAGAGTGCATAATATGTTCCATGTGTCATTATTAAATAAATATGTGCCTAACCCTAACCACATAATTGATTGGAATGTGATCTAGGTGGAGCATGAAAGGGATTTCCGGGTGGAACCAGTACAAATCCTAGACCAGAAATTCAAAGTGATCAAGAACATGACCATAGGTTTGGTAAAGGTTCAATGGACTTGCTACAGTCCTGAAGATGCTACATAGAAAACATGTGGGAAGAATACCCACAATGTTTTTGACAATTTTGAAGAAAACATTGTTGGAGATACTTCACACACACCTGGGATTTATTTTTCCTAAGGTTTTCCTTATGTTTATTAGTCATTATTTAGTCTCCTATATTTTAGGGAAAATATTCCTCTAAAATAATATTCTCTTCAATTCACACTTCAGTTTTATCACTTGAGTGGAGTCTAGATGCCACATTGGAATTATCACAATGCAACATTGGGATCATAACCAGTTAATGTGCATTATACTTGGGATAATCACCATAAGAGTGCATTACTCATGATTCCCTCATCTCCTCCTCACTTCACTCTCTTCTAGTCAATTAACTGAAGACTGAGAGACTAGTTAACTCAGACTAGGTGGTAGTTCACTCCCATTACTTCCTGAGAGACTAGACTAGGTGGAAGTTTACTCCGATAATTGTTGGTGTGTGTCCAGATCACTCTAGACCACCACTATGGTGCATTGGTTTCTCCTCCAGTGCATATTATTTTATTTATACAAAGTATATCATGTGAAAATTATTATTCATTCATTTGGTTAATAAGAATTATTCCATTATTTCTCTCTTGTTTCTCTTTTCTCATATTTTCTCTACAAACTATGTGTGTTTTTTGCTAGATAGATATTTTATGTGCAGGTTCAACACATTTAAATGGTATCAGAGCCGATGTAATGCTAGGGAAAATACACACCAAATTATTTTTCCAGGTACAGAATATTGAAGACAGTAGAAAAATGGAATTTCCAAAAGAATTCATTCTTACACCGTACAATTTATTTGCATGGAAGGAGAATATGATAATGCATCTGTGAGGTGGAGGATTATATAGATTAACCATGAAAAAAAAAATGAACCAACATCATCCATAGAAAAATCCAAGTATCCAAATCGAATGGATGAAGCGTTTGGAACTATTTGCAGTCTCATTTCACCTTAACTCCTCTTTCACATATCCTCCTGTAAAACCCCCAATGAAGCCTGGAAAACCATGGAAGATATTTCTGGAAAACAATACGAGATGAGGGGAAACATGCTTGAGGTGTAATTTCTCACATTGGATCCAAAAACCTTACATAATATCCAAGATTTCTTTACCAAATATAAGGATTTGTTGTCGCAACGCAAGGCTTGTGGGGTTGATAAATATAAAGAGGATAAACAAATGGTTCTCACCATTCTCTCCAAACTTGGTATAGAATAATCATCATTTTTATCCACATTTCATTCAATTAGGCTCACCTCTGGATCCACCTGGACGATTCCCTCTCTTGAGGCCTTTATCGAGTCTCTGACACAAGAGCATAACAAGCTCATCAATATGGGAAAAATAAAAGGCCCAAAGGTGAATGCATTTACTGTGAAAGATGGTAGCTTTCATCAATATCACAAATCTAAATACAAAGACAAAAGGAAAGTAGATGAAAATCCAAATAAGGAAGGGTACTCAAAAACCTTCAATGATGCCTCCGGATCAAAAGGTAGAAAGGGAAGAAAATGGGATGAATGCACTTACTGCCATAAAGGATTCCATCCATAATACACATGTATGAAAAAATAGATAGATAAAATGGCCCTAATACTTTAGAAAAACAATCTTGGATATTGCATCCCTGAGGGTGCCAAAAATAAAGAAGCCAGCAGATCAAAATCCCAAGAAAGGAAATTATAGTCATTCTTTGATTACTATCAACTCCTCTCTCGATGCTTGGATCGTAGATTCAGGTGCATCACACCACATGGAAGCCACAAAAGAATTTTATTATTCATTAGATGCATGAAAATGTCCTCCTATTCTGATGGATGACAACTCTCTGGCCGAGGCCACCGGAAAAGGAATAATTAAACTCACAAATGGATGCTTCGTGAATGTTCTACATGTTCCCAAACTTTCCGTCAATCTTATATCTGTGTATAAAATGAAAAACTATAGAACCATAAATGTATTCATATTCCCACCTAATGAAGTGGATATATATGACATGAAAACCAATTCTAGGGTTTCTACTAGTGAGGTAAATCATCAATCTAGACTCTACACATTTTTTGAATTTATTGAACCAGATTCTACATTACTACTTACCTATGCTAATGAGAGCAATAGGATATGGCATGAAATCTTCGGGAATTTATATTTCAGATATATGAAACAACTTAGAAATAAGGGAATGGTTGATGGTCTACCTGACATCCACTTCTCCAAAGGAATTTGTGAGGGATGTGTTCTTGGAAAACACCCTCAAGAGAAGTTCGACAAAGGAAAGACTCAAAAGGCTTCATTTCCTTTAGATATGATCCATAGTGACCTTATGGGACCTTTTCCACATCCATAAATTAGTAAATCAAGGTACATGCTCATTTTTGTAGATGATTTTTCACGCTTCACATGGATTTTCTTTATCAAGAAAAAATCAGAGTTCTTTCAACACCTCAGATATTTCAAAGCCCTTGTTGAGACATAGTCCAGAAAGAAAATTAAAGTCCTCCAAAAAAATAATGGGGGATATTATGTCAACCATGAGATATAAATATTTTTCATGAAGTAGAGATTCAGTTGCATCACACAGTTCCCTATAATTTGTAGCAAAACGGAGTTGTTGAGAAGAAAAATAGATCTCTAAAAGAGATGGCATCTTGCATGTTACATGCAAAGTCACTTCCAAGGATATTATGGGATGAAGAACTTAATTGTGCAACCTACATCCAAAACATATCTCCTCATATATATTTCAAGTATAAGACCCCTTACGAGGCTTGGAGCAGCCTCAACCCAGAAGTGACCCACTTTTGTATTTTCAGTTCACATGCATGGGCTAGGATTCCCTCTGAGAAGAGGAAGGCACTTGATCCACAGAGCATAGAGTGTATCTTTGTTGGATACCCCAACGATGTGAAGGGATATAAACTCATTGATCTTTCCTCAGACCATCTCATCATTGAGCGAAGTGTCCAATTCGAGGAAAGTGCCTTGCATGTACCTCAACAGCCGCATGCAGACACTTTTGTTCTTCCACATGTCAGAGATGATGATCATGCAGATGTCAAATATTATTTAGATGAGAGATATGATTTATAGGATTCAAATGATTCAAACATAGATTCCATACAATCATATGTAGATTCATTGCATGCAAATGTAAGTGCAGAGCCAGAGTCAACACCCAAGTGGGCCAAGACTACTCTTCAGGATGTAGGATATCTTGTTGGGGATCCAGCTGATACTAGGAGGACTCGATCTGATTTCAAGGAGAATCCTCCTGCACTCACTGCCACTATATCGATGCCACCCATGAATCATTTCTTGGTTCAGTCTTCAGATCTATAGTCCTGTGGTGAGGCTGTTCTAAATCCCTTTTGGGAATCCTCCATGCAGGAGGAGTACAAATCCCTCCTCAAGAAATAGACTTGGGATCTGGTTCCCCTTCCTTCAGGAAGGAAACTTGTCTGGTGTAGATGGGTTTACAAGACCAAGAATGCAGCAGATGGGCAGGTTAGCAGATACAAAGTTAGGCTATTTACCAAAGGCTTTCATCAGGTGCATGGCAGTGACTATGATGAGACCTTCACTCGATTAGCCATGATGGATTCCATACATTTGGCACTTTCCATTGAAGCAACCAAGGGATGGAAAGTCCATTAGATGGACATGAAGAATGCATTTCTTCACGATGATCTCTCTGAGGAGATCTATATGTAGAAGCCCCAGGGATTTATGCAGGATTCAACTTTGTTCTGTCAACTGAAAAAGTCTCTTTTTGTCCTCAAGCAGGCTCTGAGGGCATGATATGCCAAGATGGAATCCTACCTATTGTCACAAAACTTTGTACATTGTAAGTCAGACCCGAATGTTTACATTCTCGGGACAAATGATTCACTTATACTCGAAGTTTTGTAGGTTGATGATTTGATGATCATCGATTTCTCGACTTCATCGATTGTTGTAGTCAAGAGTATTTTGCATGGTAGGTTATTGATGACGGACATGGGTCTGCTACATTTCTTCTTTGGGATCGATATCAGTCATGATGTATCATGCATCAAACTCTCTCAGGCCAAGTATGCACGAGATATCCTTGAGAGATTTTACATGACAGACTGCAAGTCTTCCCTGACTCCATTCCTATCAAGATTTATACTTGAGGATGGTGGGGACACTCCACTAGTTGATAGCACACTGTACATATAACTAGTGGGGAGCTTGTTGTATCTCACACACTCCAGACTAGACCTCTCCTATGTAGTTGGAGTAGTCTCCATTTTCATGCAGGAGACGCATGAGCTACATTGGAAGGTTGCAAAGCATATCCTTAGATATGTACAGGGCACCATCACCTTTGGGATTCACTATGCAGAACATTAGACCTCATCGGGTTCACTGATTCTAACTGGGTTGGCAATAGCATTGATCACACATATACATCTGGTTACTCACTTAGTCTTGGTTATGGGCCTATCTGTTGGTCGAGAAAGAAGAAGAATTCTATTACTCTATCTTCATATGAGGAAGAGTATAGAGGGGTAGTTAACATAATGTTGACAGGCGAAATTGAACGTCCGTCAACTAAGAGAGTAGAACCGGTCCGGGGTTGTCTAAATAACCCAAGCCGTTTGGGATGGACCACCCTGACGGGTTTAATGGCTTCGTTGGTCGTTCTAAGGTTCTAAGAAAACTAAAGAGAAAACTAATCTAAACTAACTAATCTAACTAAAACTAATAAACACAAACTAACTAAAACTAAATAAACACAAACTAACTAAAACTAAATAAAACAAACTTATACACTAATCTAATTATTAAACAAACAAACTAATCTACTATCTAAATATACAAACTACTAACTAATACTATACTAACTATATAAATACAATCTACTAATTACTAATACACTAACTCTAATAATTAACTATCTAATTACTAATTGAATTACAACTTATTCACAAATGTACATTATCTACAACTTGCAGATTTGAATAAAACCTGTAAAAATCATTTGTTTTCTGCCCTAAGACAGTTAGGGATATTTTTTTATTTTTATATTTTATGAATAAGAAATGAAAATTACTGAAATTAAACAATCTAATATACTAATTCTACATATATCTAACTAAACTTATATCTAAACTAAACTACTAATAATATACTAAACAAACATATGACTAACTGACCTTGAAACGCTCCAAATTTTTCTTGTGTATGATGACTTCGAAGCTGGTCGGAGGAAGGAAACTCGCACTGGTTGATCCAAAAGCTTCTCGTAAATGATAGGCTACAATTCTCTTTGAGTTGGTTTACAGGACAAACAAGACATAAAAAATCATAACAATTATATGATTTATAAATCTCTGTAATAAGGGAAACCTGTTATGCAAAAACTTATACTTAATAATTCAACTCATGAAGAAGAGAAATCTGTCATTCACAAACTGAATCAAGCAATTGCTATGTTTTTTAAACACTTGGAAGAAATCAGATATGGATTATATTGATTAAATTATATCATTTGCAAAAGATTAAGATAGCTAAAGTAGTCATTAACCAAATACAAATTGATATACATAACATGAAACAAAATATTGATATCATGAGAAGCTAAAGCTGTA
>ML787551.1:1984914-1995566 GCA_009831015.1 Picea engelmannii | reverse complement strand
ATCCAGAAATCCCCCTGAGAAGATAAACTTATGACAGGGAAGAGGAGACTGCCTCTCTAGCTTCCTGAAAACTACACGCTACTGAAACTACTATAGCCCGCGGATACCCGCGTGCTATAGACAGTTAGGGCGCGGGTTACCCGTGTGCAGGCCTCTTTCAGGCCGCGGGTACCTCTGTGTGTCCTGAGAATGAATGTCAAGCGTCAGTCAAGGAAAAATGGTATTGATAACCAGGTTCCCTGATAGCATTGACTAACAGACAACAAAAACAACAAAGAAACAGAAACTTAATTCTTTGAACTACCAAAAAGATCTTTAACCAAATCCGGAAACCCTAAGAGTAAGAATATCCCCAGTGGAGTCGCCAATTCTGTTGTGGGGTATTCTACCCTACGGACTAACAAGCTAGGGTTCTAAACTTGTACTCAGATCATGACCCTCAAGACTTAACTTTTAACCTTCTACCCGAAATCTCAACCCCTTTTCTCATGCAAACATGGGAAGAATAAACTAACCTTTTTATCGACGGTTGAAGTAGATCCTCCGTTGAGCCTTTATCTCATTGCTGCTACTGTTCCTTCCACAAAGCTTTCCTGCAATCAAGACAAGACTACACATGTATGCTATTGATCTACTAGGGGTTAGAGATAAAACACAAATCAAATAACATAGATAAGACTCATGTATTCGGGACGAGAAAAGTATATTTTTCATTAATCTCAATATGAATCAACTTACAATGATTTATGAGATCGGCCACCATTCCTCGATCCTGATCCTGGGCTCCTCCTCTTCCTTTTGTCCTCCAACTATTGTTGCTTGAGTTTCTCCTGAAGCTTGAGGCACGGCTACAGGGTTGGGACAAAAATGACTTGGCAATTTGGCAGAGTTTCTTTGCTATAATTTTTTCCTCCCCCTTAATAGTACCCTTACCCCTCCTTTTATAGGCTAGAAGGAGCTAGGGTTTTTGGCGAGCTCTCGGCCATGCATGGCTAAGAGTTCCAGTTAACTGAAAAAAATCCTCGTGTCCCGGTGGAAACTTTCCTGATTTTTTGCTTTGTTAGGTACCCGCGGTCTGTAGTGGGTTAGCCCGCGGATACCCGCGTGCAGTAGAAGGTCAGCAAGCGGTCCCCCGCACCCAGTGAGAGGTTAGGGCGCGGGTTGCTTGTTTTAAGTGGTTTTTCAAGGTTTTATTCAGCATGGCTTTGGCTAGGTAGAGGCATGAGTTGGCCTGATGCCAGGTAAACCTGTGTGGTGCGTTTTAGGGTTATAACAAGCTTATCAAATCTTCCAGCAGGTAGGATGGCTCAATTACTTTCAGAGACTACAGGGGTATAATGAACAACAGGTCCTGCAATTCACCCAAAACCTTCAGGAGGACCATTATGTTGTCGAAGGGGTCTGAATATCAGTAACAGAAGAAGATATATCACAGGTCTCAGGCTTCCCTATCTATGGCACTCACATGTTCAGCCGTAAGCATATCATTCGGAATGCTCTGCAGAACTTCTTCCTGCCAGAAGAATGAATTGAATTTAAAGAAAGGGGTGTTCAACTCAGCTCATTTCCACCCCCATGGTCAGAAGTCGAAAGATTCATCAAACATTACCTGACCTGTGAAGGCCGATATCAGGTAGTTTATCAATACGACTTTCTTCTGCTATCTCATTTAAGGCATAATAGACGGGTCAATATTCCTTATTATTTGTTGGGCTATCTGAAAAATATGGCACACAGAAAGGCCAAAGATCCCACCCTTTCACTCACCCACCACCGTCTTGTCCAATTTCTCATCCAAAGGGGTTTTTCTCAACAAAACCTCCCACTAAATAACCCACCAATAAACCCCCAAGCAGCTGCCAAAATTCCTAAAAATCCCCAGGAGCAGCAACCGCAAAACCCCCCAGACTCCCCCAAAGTACCCAATAGCCCACCCACAGAACCAACCAGTTCAATCAATTCCCCTACCATACCAAATCCACCGCATACCTTACCAGAATCATCCACTCCCGCCCTTCATATTATCAGTGATGACTCTGAACCAGATAATTCCTCCTGCCCCATCATTGAAGAAAGACCTTCACGAAAATGAAAACAAACTCCCCTCTTTCCACCATTCTTACGGAAAAAGTGAACAAGAGCCTCAACAAGGCCACCCTTTATTAATACTACCCTAGATCCTCCACCGATTCGACTGATACCCCGTATACCTCCAACCTCCCCAATCCCAGGATCTTTGCCTATTCCAACCACGGGCACTGAAACACAAGAACCAGATGCCCAGGATGCTGCGACATCATCTGTCTCAAATAAAGTAGCTGAAACATAAGAACCAGCTACCCACTCAGTGGCTGAAACACAAGAACCATCCATAACTGAAACACAAGAAACAACTACGGCTGAAACACAAGAACCAGTTGAAATTGAGTTACAGGAACTAGATGCCCAGACATCATTTGTTTCAAATAAAGTAGCTGAAACACAAGAACCAGCTACCCATCTAGTGGATGAAACACAAGAACCAGCCACTGATATTGAAATTGAATTACAGGAATCAGAGTCCCAGAATGCTGCAACACTACCATCCTCAAGCAAAGTAGCTGAAAAACCAGCTACCCATTCAGTGGCTGAAACAAAAGAACCAGCCATTGACATTGAAATTGATATACAGGAATTAGAGGTTCAGTGTGTTGCAACTCTACTTTTCCTACACCAAGAAGCTGAAACAAAAGGAGCAGCTACCATTCCTGCAGCTACTCCCCAACAACCAGAAGCAACAATGGCATCTGTCTTGCAGGAAAACAAGTTTTTAAAGTCTGAACTGGAAGCATATAAGCAGGAACTAGCCAGGGCAAAGGAAGCATATGAAAAGGAACTAAATCTATACACCTTAGGCCATATAGCAACCTTGTCAGAGAAAACTACAGCAAGCCTGTGTAAAGAATATATGTGTTACCAATGTGGGGATATTTACTATCAAGCAGGCTATAAGGTAATTCAAGTCCCAGTGCCAGGAGCAACCCCTACTCCTTCACCTTTTGTAGCCAAGGAAGAACCTGCTGCAACACAAGAACCAGCAGGCCCTCCCAAGCTTAAGACTGAGCCCTGCATTGCAACAAAAGACGCCCCTACCTTTGTCAACAAAGTTGTACATACAATACCTATGGAGGAATTTACACCTCCCAACCAGATGAATCTCTCCACTTTTAGGGAACAATCTACTCAAACCTTACCTCATCTTACTACTTCCAACGCTGAATCACAGACTCAGCTATGGGATGAGCAGGCAGCAATACAAAAATGGAAGAAGGAGTATGCTGAAACAAAAGCCAAAAACCTGCAAGTTCATAGACAAATCTAGATAAATCATACTTACTCAAATTGGGAAGCATTAGAACAGACATGCCAGGAAGCTCATGACCTTAAGAAGCAGAACAAAGAATTGAAAGGCAGATTGGCCCTGGTATTTGATTTGGTACAGAAGCTACTAGCCACAAGAAAGCCATCCTGCAACTACTCCTTATTCCTTATGGACCGACTCACCTGGTTTCAGATCAAATCCATTATAGAAGGTAAACCCCATGCAATACTACACCCAACAAATTTTGTCAAAACTTTTGTAGCAGCCTCTACTAGGGATCAACACCTCCTCTGTGACGCATATTTCCATAATGAAGCCATCCCTGAGAACAGGCAGCTGAACCTCAATCCTCTTCTTGGGTACATTCAGATTCAAGCGTTCACCTCCTTTCTCCACAATCAAATCATTTGGAAAGACGACTTCATGGCTACTAAGCACAATGAAGATAATCACCTCCTCTGGATTAGACCAGAACCACAGAAGGCACTTTTATCACAGAATATTATGAGTTCTTAAAACAACCAGGGGTGACTGAACATGTTCAGCAGCTACAATCACAAGTGCTCCAGGATTGTCAGCACATCATCAAATCCATACAAATTCCTGCCCTCCAGGAAAACAACCTGTTTTGGTAGCAATCCACGGAGAAGAGACAAGAACACAATCCTTTTGGCCCTGCCAACCTAGAGGTAGCAATTTCCAGGATACCTAACTACATCCAGTGTGTTCGGCATTGTGCTAAAAACTGTATAGGGTAGAGGTTTTATTTTCCTATCCTCTGGTTGCCAATAGAAAGGTATCAAATCATTTATAAGCAACCTAAGAAGGCAGAAACAACATCATGGCAAAGATTACAGCAGGTCCAAGGGTTCAGAACGCCAACGGACAGTACCTCCCACAGTTACTGCTAGAGTAACTTACATGCTCAGAGTCGGTATCCAGACTCTGATTTAGAGTGAGTTGCCTGAGGACATGCAACACCTTGAGTTGGGGGGGATGTTAGGACCACACAATGTACCTTTTTGCCTATACTTTTTGCCACTATTATACTCTTGATCACCCATATTTAAACTCATACTATCACTTTATTTGATCATTCCAAAGGTATACAACGTCCCTTCTCATTACTATACGTTTAATCTGTTTTGCATAATATTTTACATCACTCTCGTACTTAACATTGATTAGAAATGCATAAGTGTTCAAACTGCAGATTAGCATTTGAAGCCTGTTGCTAAAACACAGAGTTGTTACACAATCCAAGGTCACAGATGCTGAAACACAGAGTTGTTACACAGTCCAGAGTCGTAGATGTTGAAACACAGAGCTGTTACATAGTCCAAGGTTGCAGATGCTGAAACATAGAGTTGTTACACAGTCCAGAGCTGCAGATGCTGAAACACAGAACTGTTACACAGCCAGAGTCATAGATACTGAAACACAGAGGAAACCGCCAGGACCGACGATGTTGAAACACAGAGGAAACCGCCAGGACCGACGATGTTGAAACACAGAGGAAACCGCCAGGACCGACGATGCTGAAAAACAAAGGAATTCGTTACAGTCAGCGGTCAACAAGCACCAGCCGTCTCTCCTACATGAGAATGCTGACACAATCGAGAGCGCAATTCCCGTGGCTGAAACAGCTCGTGATTCACGATGCTGAAACAGCTTCAACAGCAACAAGAAGAAGTTGTTACTCCAACCATAACAGTAATACCTCATTCAGCACCTGTAATAGCATTCTGTTGCGTGAGACTAGGATATCCTATTCTGGTTTAGAAAGTAGATCCAACTAAAGATAGGACTCAGATACACATTGTAATTTTTGATCAATTGTATCGAAGGGGTTCCCTCTTTAAATAAGAGGAAATCATCATTCGAGGGATCCAAGTTTCTATGTATTAAGAAAGCTTCCAGAGAGAGGGACGTATTTCATTTCCAGATTGTAATATGATATTTTGATAGATGAATAAAAGACCGCTTTGAGTATCCTTCTCTAGCTTTCTCGTTTCAAGGGAATCTTGTGAGAAGGGAGGGCCCACCTTCTTCACAAGATTCACCCATTAGTTTTAGAGTGTGTTAGTGTAATTTTTGTTTGTGCCTTGATTAACTTTCATCTGCTGAAACACTACTTTTTGAATTCTACTTTGCTGAAACACTATTGAACTCTGTCTTGATAAGAACTTTAGTTTATTGAATGTTACATTATTTTCACGAAGTTTGTAATTCTTTTTATTAGCAATCTCGTGTGATGATTTTATGAGGCTAGCCAGAGATTGGGTTAAGGGTTCCTGCTCAGAAAGGAAGGGATCAAAATATCCTATTCTCTGTAGATTTCAATTACTTCTGCAAGTGTGCTAGCCAGAGATTGGGTTAAGGGTTCCTACTCAGAAAGGAAGGGATCAAAATATCATGTTCTCTATAGATTTCAATTACTTCTACAAGTGTGCTAGCCAGAGATTGGGTTAAGGGTTCCTGCTCAGAAAGGAAGGGATCAGAACATCCTTCTCTCTGTAGATTTCAATTATTTCTGCAAGTGTGCTAGCCAGAGACTGGGTTAAGGGTTCTTGCTCAGAAAGGAAGGAATCAGGAGGTCCTGTTCTCTGTAGATCTCATTTATTTTACACAAGTGTGCTAATCAGAAATAGGGCTAAGGGTTCCTACTTAGAAAGGAAGGAATTAGATGGCCTTGTTCTCTGTTAGATAGAGTTAGCCTTCTCTGCATTATTGTTTTCATGAAAGAGTGTTAATCAGAAATAAGGTGCTGAAGTCTCTGCTTGAGAGTAAGGGTCCTATTCTCTGGTTACAGAATAGTTGTTCTTTCCTGTTGCAAGTGTTATTTTAATGTAATCCAGGATTCTTTAGATTAATATTTAAGATCTGCAATAGGTAGGTTGCTTTCCTGTAATTTAAGTTAGAACTTTAGTTCATTCAAGGCAAGTGTGATTAGTATAGTTTTCTTTACTACAACTTTAAGTTGCTTTTGGAATTGAGCATATATAGTGCATGGTTATCTTTGAAATAACAGACTTCCCTGGGTTGACAATTTATGTATCACTTGATTGTTTGAATTAATTAAGAAATTATAGTGACCAACACTTATTATGTACCTTACGGATCATTACCCCTATATAATTCGTACTTTCCATTCCCGGGTCCTCCATAGCCCATGGCTCCCCCACACCCTCACGCTGGAGTGAATTTTTTTCAAGCCTCTCCCATCCAGCAATATCAAAATTTTGAATAGCTGAATACGGAAAATCTGACCCATCAGTCGAATAATGCCAAAAATAATGGAAAAAACAGGAATAATAACAACCCAGGTCAAGGCGGGAATCACCCCCAACAGGACCAACCTACTGGGGGCAACCAGAATCAAGGGAATCAGAACCCCCAGGGGGGCAATAAAAACAGGCGTCAAGGGAAAAATAACAATAATCTTCGAACCAACTTCCCTTGTGCCCTTTGCGGTGAGTTCAGTCATTATACTCATCATTTCCCCCAAATCATTGATTTTAAATGAATGAAAGACTCAAGAAGTGGACCACATCCTCCAGCACCGCCTACCCCTCAACAGGCCCCACAACAATACAGTCAACAACCTCCCTGAGCCGTGTTGCAGAATCCCATTCCACACTAGGGTGTGATGAACACTCAACATGACATGCAACCTACCCCACCATAGTTGGGACAATATCTCAACCCAAACAATCCCACAAATCGCACTATCCTCCTCACTAGTGAGGAAGAAGTCCTTCTATAGACACATAGTCGTCAATACCATGCACCCACTGAGTCTCCTCCCATTCCCCCAGAAACAATCCCAACACCAACGGGACCCCCATTGGTGATTCCTCTCCCTAACACGGAGACACCTCTTCGCATCCCTCGCATCCCATTGCATAGGAATATCCACAACCTGCAGGGTAGGGCGGCTCATAATTACAGTTTGGTTGATGACTTAGCACAGTCCCCAGCTGCCATGTCAATCTTATAAGTACTTCAAACTTTTCCCACTTAGTGAAAGTCATTACTTTCTTCTTTGGGGGCAGTAGACCCCACGGATACCCAAATCATCACATTTGATCTCAACAACAGAGAACCTCACCTCCCCTCTCTCATCGCTTTTCAAATCCTAGTGAAAATTTGGAACATTACAGTTCATAGGCACATCATCGATGAAGGCACATCCACATGCATTATGTCCAAGTCTGTATGGTAGAAATTTGGTTCCCCCAAACTCATACCATCTGCCATTACCTTAAGATCTTATGATGGACGACCATCTTCTCCCAAAGGGCTCTTCCAGAATGTCCCTGTAGAACTCGGGGGAAAGACCATTATCATCGACATTGAAGTTCTCGATGCCCCACTTGATTACAATATATTGTTCAGTCGTAGTTACATGTACGCTATGAAGGCAGTTGCCTCTTCCGTCTTTCGAACCATAATGTTCCCCCATAATGGGAAGATCATTACCATTGATCAAGTTTCACATTATGAGCCTAACCCTTCTGCCAACATCGTTAACATTCTCCCTCTCATCCATACTAATCACGAAGCATACCCACTCATCGAAATGGGCCCTGGAATTTTCAAAGACCCATCATTGTTAGGAACTTACCATGATGCACTACCACTCCTTCCTCCTTCCAACCAAGTATGTGTCATATCATCCAAAGGCATTGATATCGAGGATACCCTTCCTCCCAAGGAGGCTTCTCTTATATCTGATGTCCCACTAGTCACAGAGCCCCTCCCTCATGAGCCTCCTGTGAACTTGTCGGCTCCACTAGTTCACAAATTCACCTCACCCCAAGGCCATATCCCAGTATGGGAAACAGTTCCACAAGACATTACCCAAATCCCCTTCTTTTACCCTCCACCAGGCGTACAAGCTTTCCAAGTGGCTGCAACGCTTACTCTCCCTAATATGGTGTTGGCAATCCTAGTTTGGTATTTACATCCACCAGATATGGTTCCTCAACCATCCCTTCCCCCCCAAATAGAAGGAATCCCAATGACGATTCCCATACTCACTCCCACCATACCCTCTACACCCCCACTCACTAACCTCCCTACCACAGCTAGGGGCAGGTGAAAGAAGAAGAATCCCACAACTCCACTTCCCCCACGCATCCAACCTCCTTGCGTGCTATGTGAGAAATATGGACACCCAACCAACAAATTCACATCTCTACCTGAGTTATGTAACCTGATTCAACTCAATCAATCACCATCATCGTTCGTCACTGTAGCAAGTATTGTCACTATCTCCCCTAACACAAGTAGAAAAGGGTTGCAAACAAAATTCGCTTGCACCATATGTTCATAATATGGCCATTATACACACCATTTCCCAACACTACCTCAATTCCGAAAGACATTAGTCGTAGTACGCCAAATCTTCCAGCATGAACCTAGTCCAGTTACATCATCCCCACCAAACATCACTGACATCCATTATGTCACGACTTCAGTCAACGAACACATGAGATGCCCTTTCTCTTTATGCGAATCCTTAGACCATTTTACATATCAATGTCCTATGATCATTGAATACAGGCAACGCCAACTAACCCTGATTCAAACCCCTACACCCCCTATAGAATCGATGATTGACCTTACCCCATCACTCGAGATTATTCACATTGTTTCTCCTGAACTAGAAGCACTCCCTTTTCCCCTGTGGTTCTTACATGACTTATACGAGGATTTACCCCCAAATCCCCCAAATTCTCCAGTTCATTTCCCCACAGAAATTTTATGCCCAACCACTGTTGGCACATATTGAACAGATAGCGAATGGTTGCCATCGATGGAAAGTTTGTATCAGACAGGAATCCCGTGACAACAAGATCATGATTCAACCATAACCGTTGAATCCAAAATGAATCTGGATCGTGTTTTACAGCTCTTGTCGGAGAGAGGATCTGATCCGTCAGATCGGAAGCAGACATCCGTCAACCTTCAGATCTGCAGAAGCTGCGATGGAGATAAGTGTGGCAGTGATCAGGCGCCACCGGGAGAATCTCAACAGGAGTCTTCATCAGAAAATTGGGAATTGGGACTTTTAATTGTCCAATCCACTTAATATCAAGAACCCCGAAATCGTGAAATGCGATTTCGTGATGAGTGAATTCTCAACGTAATAGCAACCGTCAGATCTAAATAGAATATGGATCGTTGAACCTTTTTCTATACGGAATTTCGGGGATCGGGTTTTGGTATGGACAAGAATTCTGAACATCAAGACTTCCGATTTCATGATATGAAAAATCGCGAAAGCGCCTTCCACATAAAACCTTGGTCACAGCCCTTGGTCACGGGAAGAAAAGGAGTCAAGAATAAAGTTCATTTCGGAGGTTCGGATATCGTGATGTGAAAGTGTCGAGACTTGGGCAAAGAAATGACGAAATGTTGAAACCCGATTTAAAGGGAAAGAATAATAAAGATTATCCAACGGTGCGGATAAGGTTTGAAAGTGATCGGAGGGTTGTTGTTCTTTCTCACACATTAACGCTTCAGTTATGAATCCGTTAAGAGAAACAGACTGATAATGACAAATAAGTTAGCGTTTTAGTTGCCAAGACTGATGTCCTTGTATTGCCTATTGGAAGGGGAAGTGGTATCGTCAAGGCAGGGTGTATAAAATAAAATGAGATAGACTGAATTGGGTTAGTAGTTCTGGATGGAAAAAGAATGAAACAGTAAGAAAGGAGAAACGAGAAGATGTTGAGCATGAAATTTCGATAGATGTACAGAATGAAATGAAATCTAAAGAAGAAATACGGCAGAAGGACAAGCAGAGCAGAAGAAGAGCAGAATGACAGAAGAATGTGATGCAGAGCAGACCTGTTGAGGAAGAGAAGAATTGCAGAACAATTTATTGAAGATCAGATTTACAGATTAGAGTAAAAATGGTAAGAAGTGATTTATCCACATAAGTGGTCTATGTATTCATTATTTAATATTCAAGGGTCGTTGGGAGGTTCTTGGGAGGACTGTTGTCCTCTGAAGTTCAAGTGGGGGATTGAACACAGGAAGTTGTAGCTTCCATCTGGCTGTAGCCAGAGAAACAAGGGTGGCAGGGTGGTGCTAGGGAGAACATGTGTTCTATGTTATTCAGATTGGAGCCTGTGTAACAGGAAGTTGGTGCTTCCATCCAGTTGGTGCTGGAATACTTAGGGAGTTGGTGCTTCCTTCTAGTGGGTGCTAGAGAAACCAGAGAGTTGGAGCTCTCAAACAAGTTGCAGCTTGTAAAACATAGGTAGCAGCCTCACATTGA
>ML787551.1:1907218-1973176 GCA_009831015.1 Picea engelmannii | reverse complement strand
ACACATAGAATACATCGTATACAAAATCCACAGGCCAGTGAAGCACCTCGGTACAAAACTGGTGTCACTACACCAAAATGGGCTCACTAGCCTATATATAGTATACAAAAATACACAGTAAGACACTCATGGTGCCTCTAGAGCACCAGCTCCTGGCCCTCCCTCAGGCAGTGGTGCCCCACCCACTATTGGTCCCTCCAGACCTGGAGGTAACCGCCCGGTCATCGCAGCACCTGCTATTGCTGCTCGCCGAACCACAGTCCGCCACATCAGCGGAACTCCCACACACTGCTCCAGGACGCCCTCGTCCTGGATGCGCCACCACATACCCTTAGGCACTCCCTGTAGCACCGCTTCCAAGCGACGACGAATATCCTAAAAATATCCCCTGGCCTCAGCTGGAGGAGCATGCGATGGCCCTACACTAGGGTCGTTGAAACGACATCTCTTAGCCACACTCTCCTCGCCAGCTATTCTTGCCTCCACATCCTCGCGCTGTCATCTCTCCCCTGCCCGCGACTCCCCCTGCGGAGGCCTCACCGGCCCCTGACGAGCTGACGCTCTCATCAAATCAACCTCACACCCTCGAGGTCTCACATCTGCACATACAAAGAAGCAAAGGATAGCATCAACATTCATCTATACATAATACATAGGTCATACTATCTCAAAAATCAACATATCAAACAAATCACAAACATACCTCGGTGGTCAAACACCTCTCCCAGAGGTAACACCATATCTGGATCACCCCAGAAGTCAACCCCGCAATATGGATGCTACAGTATGATCTGCGGCATCTGTCGCCACACCTGTGTAGCCTCAGCTGTGAAAAAATGGCCACCCTCAACACCACCGTGGCGAATCAAAATCTACGACCACCGCCTCAGTCGCGGCTCTCGTGCACCAGGTGCACCCAACAAAACTCTAGGGTGCAACACCAACACCCTCTTTAAGAACCATGCCACCAAGATGGACCCAAAGGCAAAGTCCCCTGAGTCCGCAACCCGACGCCTGTCGAGCTGCCCTACCATCTTGGCATGCAGCATCAATCCCCAAGCAAAGTGCTCTCCCACCAATTCCCTCCCCATAATCCTTAGCTGACCACCACTGATTTGTTGAGTCACAAGGGACCCATAAACCCTCACCACCATCACTACTACACAGTGGTGAACCAAAGAATCCATCGCCCCGATACTCACTACGGAGCCTGACGTAAATTCATCTCTCAAACAATACCACCAGCCTAAGGTAGCCAACCACCTGTCCCCAGGTAACACAGGCTCCACCGGTAGGGGCGTTCCCCGAAAAGGGAGCCCAGTCAGAAAGTACACATACTCCACTACAATGAAGGCTAGCTACTCACCTCGCACCATAAAACAATGAAGATCTGGACTCCACATCCGGATCAAGAACTGTAAAAGGTACTCCTAGGCCCAGATCAAGGGGCACTCAAAAAAATTCAGCAGCCCACAAGCTGCCAAAGTAGCACGAACCGCCAGCTCCTCAATAGTCATAGCCTCCCTTAGTTGTGACCAGTCCCACTCTCACCAATGAACTGGCATCGTCCCAATACTCATTTGCAACCACATAAATCTAGTCCTAGATCAGCCATCTCAAACATAAACACATTAAAATCTCCAAAAAATATGATTTTTTCACCCGTCAGCCTTGCCTCCAAGGCGCGACTGTTTAAACCCACAGACGCACACACATGTGCGCCTATTCAAACCCACATGCGTGCTTGTTCACCCCATAGGCATGCAAACATGCATGCCTATTCATCCCACAGGCACGCATGAATGCGTGCCTGTCTGCCATACAGAGGTGCCTTCATGCGCCCCTGTTATGTACATAGGCCCGCATCACAATGCGCCTGTCCACCACACAGCTACGCACCCATGCACAATTGTTTAGCTAACAGGTGTGCATATGATGTGTGCCTTTTTTCCCCTTTGGGGCACACCCGTGCATGGATTATTGGATAATAGGCGCACACCCATGCGCACATATTTTTGGATCGCTCGCACACTTGGGGGACCACACCCACAAAACTCCCTGTACAGCCCTCCGTACAGACCCTGCCCACAAAACGAAAACCTAATTCTATGCAGGACAATTAGACCACTAACCTGAAGCTCGCTGGTCCTGAATCAGCTGCCTCTTTCTCCCAGAATCTCCAAATCTCCTCTGAAAATCTCTCATCCAATCACTCTAACCATAGGTACAAATGAGGTGGCAATGTGGGACCTACAACTATATATAGTCCTTTTTTCCAAACTTCTAGACCCCATTCTGGAAGCTCCGGGTGTCCATTTTTCGATCTGTCTTTGACCATGGGATCAGTACCCCGTCCTCTACATCAAGATAGACCCCGAGCCACTTTTCATCCTTAGCCCTCGGGGAGCCATTTTTTCCATACCATGTCCAGGTACATGTGCTCATGTTCAAAATTATCAAATAAATGCTTGTATGTTCGATTCTCTTCAGATATTGTTCGCGTTGGGTATTTGGTTTCCATGTGTGCAGATACTTGGTCATCATACATCAGCACAACCCCTTCAGGTATATAATCAACACTGGCATGTAATCATTCCCTCTAAATCTCAATTGCATCTCCAGTCACACCCTCGAAAATTTGCCTTTACGGTGCCCATATCCGTTTCTACAGTACCGCCACCTCCATTGCACTTTGGGTACTGTCACCTGGTAGCACTCTCCCCCACAGGAGTTGTCCCATTCATAGTACCCCTTGGAACTTTGACACTCATGTTGTTTTCAACCCTTTATGGATGGGAGTCTCGATAGTCTTACATCATGTCGTGAATCAACCACATACTCCTTCTCCTCATTTTGCTAGCCTTCCCAATGGACTCCCAGGACACTTCCTCACGAATTATTTTGACTGCACTCCCGCTGCATCATTTACCCATCATCAGTCTGCCCATCTTCAGATTGCCCTGCATACATTGCCCTACTACAAAAACCAACCTATGGGGCCCCCACCCTCCACTCATTTTTCCACCAACTTGCACCACCCCCAGGCCAAGCCATCTTACACTGGGGCACCCGTTTCTATATCTGCATTATTATCCCCATGAATTTTTTAATTATTTTTGTAATTAAGCTGTTATTTCCAAGCATGTTACATAGTTTTTTGTCGTCACCTTTGGCGACCTTCCTGGAAAATGCAACCCATGTCCCCCTTGGTTGGGGCACTCCTTATCATATACTCCTATTGACATCGTCCATATACTTTGAGTATCCCACAGGCCACCTACCTCTTCTCTCTGAGTTTGTTCACTTTGTCTCACCTCTGGCACAACTTATCCCATGTCCTGTTGTCCCCCTGACACTCAACCTAGTTGAATGGTTGCGGCCACTTATACTTCACATATACCCCCAACCAAGGGAAGTCTTGAGTCCCCACACATCTTGACTTTGTCCATGTACCTCCTCAGTTCCTAACCTCACCTAGTAAATTTCACGAAGCCCTTTTCTTCTTGGAGTCGCGTCCCCCTTTTTGTCGACATCAACACAGTTTCCAGAAGGGTGATAGTATCTTGACTCTCATTTTCCCTTCCAATGAGAGATCTCAGACAGCACAGGGAGAACCATAATTGCTCCTTGTTGTTGTTTACCCCCATAACATTCGACTTCAACACTTTCTCATGTTACGGTGGGTCTTACTTTGTGACTATTGGAGTTGTTTCTTATATATTTGCAGAAGACCTCTGAACTTGGTTGGGCTATCAATGCCTACAGAATCCATGATACTTCTTACAGGTGTCATTTCCTACTGTTCAGAATATGTTCCTCCTTAGAATGGTCCTCTGCCTTTATCACAACCGCCCCCAAGGGCGCTGCAGTTGTCTACATAAACACACAGTTTCAGTTACTATACAACACTATTCTTTTTTGAGTTACATGACACGAGCATGTGGCATGCCCACCTCGTTTGTACACAATTTATTTTTACACACCTTATGGAAGGTTGGGTCCTACAGGTTCCCTTCTCCCTTCAACGGGTCACTCTTGATACTCTCACTATCGCTCTCTCTTACAAAGACACTCTCAGGAGAAGAAACATTGATGAATTTCGACTATATGTATGCTCCTAACTTCATCCATCAGGGGGCATCTGTTATCACTGAAATTTCATCCGCAAATGGTTACAGGAATCCATCATCTTCAAATAGTTATGAGTTCACCCATGGACCAAAATTACCAAAAAATCATTTCCAAAAGGTCCAAAACTATACAACCAATGATAAAATCAAAGTGTGTTATGACTACACAGGGCGCGCGTGCACATGCGCCATCTAGAAATGCAAGAAAATCACACATGCGCATGATGCACGACTGTGGTCGCTAAAAGCTGCACACACCTGAGAACGACGCATTTATGAGATTGGTCGGCCTCCCACCCACTTTTGGTTTAGCTTCCAAGTTGATTTGACATCCAAATCTCAGCTGGATCTGACTGGGTGGCTGGTCAAAGACCTAAAAATGCCCTAAACAACCTCTTTTCACACTAAAAGTTGGTTGCACAATACCTCAAAGTGGTGCTATAAAACAAGGCCATGGGTGTACTACATTTTCAAGGAATTCATTTGCAAGGTTATGTTGTTGCTATTCTCTTGGGGAATCCTCTTTTCTCATCAAGAGTATACTAGAATCATTACATTTGGGCAATCCATCTCACCTTTTGAGTGGATTAGCTTGGGATTCTTTCACCATTTCTTTCAAGTTTCAAAGTTGAAAGAAGAGCTCATTTGTGGGGGTCCAAGAGCCCTCCCTTGGAGGAAGAAGGGACCCAAAGTCCTCTTTCTTCTTGGTGTTTTATTTTTCACTAATACAATCCTTTCCATTGGTGACATGAGGCTTATTGGTTTCTTATTCTTGTGTCCTTATGCTCAATAAGTTAGTTGTTCTTTCATTTTCTAGTTTAATTCTTCGCTTAATCTTTTATGTTTCTTTTTCTAACCCTTTCATTTACTGTTGTCTTGCTTAGCTAACCCAACTAAGCTTGTAAGCACCTCTGTTTTTCTCATTTAGGTGACAAAAGAGGTGCAACACTAAGGACAACACATAATTGTAGGGGAGGGGGGATGTAACATCCCCACTGTAATCCCCAGTTTGATTAATGATTAATGTAGATATAATAGGTGGCTACGACCAAGCAATGTATATACAACATGTAATTCGATGTTTTAATAATAAAAATACGATGCCAATTTCTAAGAGGACATGGACAGGGATGGAGGTTGAATTAATCCACAAGAGAGGGGAGCGCATAGGTTAATTTCTAAGAGGGGTCCAATGGGGGATTATCCATGTCTATCAATTCGACCCACTTTCCTGAATTTTATTATGACTATGTATTAAACTCTAGTATTTTATTAAATGTCGCCAAATCCAAACATTGAAAGCATGTAAGAGGGTGGGTATGGTCACATCCCATAGTTATTGGGAACATGGGGGTTGATTACTCATCTTGGGAAAGTGTGTGAGTCAAGAAAGCAAGCCAAAGGAGAGGAAATCCATATGGACAACTACAACCATTTTAGATAGTTAATGTTTTTGCATGAGCAACAAGGAGAGAGAAAGAAAGAGAGCTTGAAGATGGAACATCCATGAACGGTGAATTCTAGAGCATGTTGGAGCATTTCTGGAGCATTTTTTGGAGTTGGAGACTAAAGAGCCAGGTTTTCAATCCTAAAGATTGAAATCATGTGTGAGTTGCACTATAACAACAATTGTTTGTTGTTGTTTGCTAGTAGTTTTCCTAACAACAAGTTCCCTTTATTTCCCATCTAAGAGATTCCTAGTTACCTGTGCATGAGAGAACCTGATAAATGAATGAGACGCCCTAGGGACTAATATCATTGAAGGGGTACATTCCTTGGGTTGGGAAGGTCAAGAGGAAGAGAGTTGGTGGAAAATTGGGATAGTTGGAGGAGAATATTAGTGGGTTGTGGGATTTCTGAGTTGTGAATGGACAATGAGAGACCACCCTCTTTTGTGGATTACTAGCCTCATCTCGGTTTAATCTAACCTAATCTGAAATGTCAGTCTTGATTTCAAATGGTTTGTGTAAATTAGGTAGCATGAGAAATGGATCTATACACAACTTGTCTTAAAGTTGTTCAAAAGCTTTTCAGTGTGTTGCTACACATTTGAATGTTTTCTTTCCACTTCCTTTAGTTAATTGATACATCAACCATGAAATGTGTTTGAATCTTAACACAAATCTATGATACAAATGTGCTAAACCAAGGAAACTAATTAGATCATGAATGTTTCTTGGAGCAAGCTGGTTCTTGATTACTTGCATTTTTTATGGGTCAACTTGAATGATTTTAAATTTGATCACATAACCCAAGTATTTGACACTCTTCATCACAAAAGAACACTTCTCTAAGTTTATGATATCTAAGAGTGTTAATCACTTGCTAAAGGTGTTATAAATGCTCATCCAATGATCTTTTGAAAGTCAAGTTGTCAACTAGGTAAGCAGTGAGTAATTTACTTCCAAAAGGTATAATAATGCCATCCATATACCTCATAAAGGTTGCAAGTGCATTAGTGAAGCCAAAAGGCATGAATATCCATTCAAAAAATCGTTCATTGGTTTTGAAAGTATTTTTACACACATATGGAGACTCTATAAGAATTCAATGATATCTCAACTTGAGGTCATGTTTAGTTTTTAGAAGTTAGCATCTTTCAAATAATTAGGAAGATCATATATTCTAGGAAGAGGATACCAATTCTTTATTGAGATTTTATTAATATCCCTATACTTGATGCACATGCACCATATTCCATTTCTCTTAGGAACTATGATCACTTGACTTCCACAAGGAGAGGAACTAAGTTGAATATGTACTTTGTCAATCAATGTTTGAATTTGTATATGGATTTTTTTATTTTCTAAAATAAACCTCTTGTAAAAGGATGCATTGGGTAATGAAGAACAATAAAGAATTTATTTGGAGGGTTTTACCTAGCAATTTAATGGTATTATAGTTGGATATTTGAACACATCCTTGTATCCTTTAAGTACTATAATGAGTTGTTGCTACTATTACAAGTTGTGTTCAATGGTGAGTTGATTATTTGTTGTGATATTCTTGGAACATGGAGGTTTAATCATCGAAAACATGAATTTCTAAGCATGGTTTATCAAGTTTTTAACTTGTTTCGATGAAACCCTAGACACTATCAATTTAGATCAACATTAAAAAATACTAGACCACCTATCCTTATAATCGAAATCATTTTCTATGGTCTGTACTAATAACTACCGTGTTTTCCCATAATTATGGTTTTCTAAAAAATACATCAACGATTTAGAGTGATAATATGTCGCAAAGAACTTCATCCACAAAAGTATTGATAAAGTAGGGAAGATTGAATTGTTGGATGATTATGAGTTCATGTCCATCTTTCATCGAACCAATGTTGTAAGGATGAAAGATGTGGAGTAGTAACATGACCCAATTTCTTCACAATGTCATCAAAGAAAAAAATATTTTAACTATCACTATCCACAATAAGATGTAATAGATTATCTTTCATACATATCTATGTAGGAAATAGTCATTCTATTTCATCTTCATTGATGTGGTTGAGGTAGAGAGGATTATCAAACTCAATGCTAGTAGAGTCAATGATTCTGGATTGGATTACATGATATATTTATCCACCTTTGGTTCTGGTAGACTCGAGTGAAATGTAGACATTTGCATCAAGAAAGTATTTTGAGATTTGCATGTAGATGTATCATGCCAAGCTAAACTATGATAGTCTCGCCATTTTCATGTAGGAGGTTGGTTATTGTGTCTTCCTTTCTTGAAGAAAGTCTTCCTACTTTGTTTTTGCAGTGTATTATATGTAGACTATTTAATTTTCATGGAGTTAGTAGTTGTGTGAGGTTTCTTGTTAGCAGAATGACTAATACGTTTAGTTGAGTAATGTTTCTTTAACTTTAGCTTCGCCTTAATTCAAAGTCAATCCCAAGGAAATTAGTGCAAGGGTCTCATTGAAACGACCATACATTTATTCTCTCTATCAATCATCACTTGTTCTATGATTTCTTCTATCTCACTAAGAGGATTTATGTTCTCACTTTCACCTACTATCTTAGGTTTAGGGTTTTGAGTAGATAAATACTCATAGGTCAAAGCAAAAAAAATTAAACAACTAAGTCCTAGAACAATTTTGAAAAAGGATATGTTTACTAACTACATAGGTAGTATTTTAGCAATGTGAGAGCATTATAGTCTAATAAAAATCAATTATCAGAAACAATGCTATGATACGAATGATATGTTATGTGTAGGTGAAACACAGGGGGGACAACAAATTCAATTGCATGAGTCAAGCTTTGTTATGGTGGAATCATATGAGTCAAAGGCCCTTTTCTCTTTCACAAACTTTATATTTATGTTAGTGCTCCTTGTCTTTTGGCCTCACAACTACCTAACTATCCAAATTCCAAATACAATGCTTCATGTTCCAATTATTGACCAAGAGTGGAATTTCTCCACAAATGATATAGAAAAATTCAATTCAAGTATTAAATAGACAACCACCATGGTCTAAAATTCAGTTAAAAACAAGCAAAATACAACACCACATAGTTCAAAAATTCTTTGTTGAACTAATGGCAATCCTTTTTACATTCAAAAAAATTATGCATAGGCCTTTAGATCATGCAACCATCCACTCTACACAAACTAAATCAAAAAAGAGTCAAAGGCTCTTTTCCCATTCACAAGCTTTAGATTAATACTTGTGTTCCTCGACTTTTCGCCTTACAATTACCCTCACGTCAAATTTCAAATATACAATGCTCCATATTTCACTATAAATAAAGGCAAGAGATGAAGGAAAACCTTCTAAATATAACCCCCAAAATTATTTCAAACCATAGAAGGTACAATAAAAGAAAAGGAATTCAACAATTGTGAGGTCACTATAAAATTGTGTAATATTCATTATAGTCATCCCAAGGAGAACTTGTGAGCTGACTATAGAATTGTGTAATATTCATTACAATAATCCCAAGGAGAACTTGTATATAGTAAATGTATGATGCAAAAATATATAATACATTCATTTATTATTAATACAAAGTGTAACTTTCATATATGTACTATAAAAGATCCCTTCCTTCACTTATATTAAAATAATTGAATTTTATAAATTTTAAAAAAAAATGTCAAAACTTTTTTTTAAGTATAACTTTATATTTTTTTATTTTTTATTTTATCTTGGTTTTATATATATTATGATTTTATATAATCTTTTTTCTATCAAAAATAATAAAAACTTATAATAAAAATATATTAATTAGATCTATTCTAAATGAATGTGAAATGAAGTGATATTCCTTTACCCAAATTCTATTCAGATAAATGATGATAAAATCATTATAAATATATTTTTGATTAATTTAAATTTATTATAAATATATTTTTGTAATATAATATAATGTGAATTTTTGTATTATAATAATAATAATAATAATTTATTTTTAAGATTTGAATTTGTAAACTTTTAAAAAGAAACACATATTCTTAATCATTAAACTCATTAAATATATATAATAGGTAAACTTCAATACCACATTATGATTAGCTTCAATACTTCAAACTATAATAATAACTAATGGAAAAAATTTCATTTACTTAAAAACATGTTACCACTAGATTTCCAACCAAATTTGTGATACTAATGATCTCGCGGCATCAAACTCATCGTACAAAAGAATCAATAAACTGATACAACCCATTCCCATTGTCATACCATTCGATAGACATTTACACCCATCACTAAAATGTCAATTCTTGAGGCCAGCATGTTTAAGTTGCGAAGGCAGCGAATGAGTAGTATATGGCTCCGGCATTGTTGGTCACAAAACTTGGGGTTTTTAAAGGTAAAGGTCCACGCAACATGCTAGAGTGTCCCTAACTAATCTCACTAAACTACTTTTGTTGACATGCCAAAGCTTAGAGGAGACAAAGACACGAAGATGAACAACACAGCAAAGTAAGAGGTTATTTTCAAACTTATCTAGAACTACACCAAAGAAGGGATTGACAATGTAAGTTTATATATAATGTTGCCTACAATGACATTTAAATCTACTATGAATTGCTGAATCCTTTTCAGCGCAACTGTTAAAAATAGGTCAAGCTCCATGAAAAAATTGTCTCTTACGTTCATCCAAAAACAACTTAAAATTAGTACAAGAAGATTAATTCACATCTGGTTATCATGGTTATCCACATTTGCATGGGTTTTCTTATGATAACTGCATGCCATGACTGAGTATTCAAAGATTACAGTACAAGATTACTCTGTCTGTGAAAACAAAAAACATGAAAAGGGATTAAAAATTATTGGTACAAGATTTTGTATCTCATCTAGGATCAAATAAAGATTTCACCAATCCACATCTCTAACAACTTTTTAAAAATAAGATCACACAACTCATGTAAAGATTAGCTCTACTTCTCAATACATTCAATAGGAATTATATATTCCAACATAAAACAACATAAGAAAAAATAAAGTAAACTATACCTGTTTTGATATCCGTACGTCCAACGCCATTGGTTTTCAACGCCTACTCTGGATGGTGTTCCACCTCACCTCACATGGCCTGGATAACGCAATTTTAGTAATGACATTGCCAACGCTTGCTCGAGGTGGTACACCAACCAGAGTGAGCATTCGACACCAGTCCAGTAACCGGCCATTGTCGTAGCTCCATGCACAAACACAGTGCACTCTATAATAAGAACACATCATACCCTTTTATCCTGGTTGGTTCAACACTCAGGTTGCTTGATTTGATTTGATGAGGAGCGGGTTGTATAATGACATTAAATGCTCCCTGCTGCGGCGCTATTCTATGAATCAGGCCCGCTGCTGCAGCAGGGGGCTCTGCCCCACTCATGATGACAAACAGAATAATGTAAGATTTATTGCCATCAAACAAAAGTAACTCGATCTCTCTAGATTCGTCAGAGCTATTGTCATGAAGCCCGCGATCTGATATGCTAAAGTGATCTGATATTTTAAAGTCTAGATCTGTTTAGTTGATTTGATTGATAAAGTTTATGAAGGTATATGTACTCTACCTCTCTCTGGATTTGAACCTGTGACCTGTTAAGAGGAAATATATGTTCTTAACCATTAAATCCACTCAGATTATATATCCTTTGATGGGACGTAATGAGCATCTATGTCAACGTAGATGATTCTAAATTTGTAAATTTGTAAAAAACGATAAATTCGTTTAGGTATAATTTTTTTCTAATATTTTGTTTTAGAAAAAGTATATGTAAAAAAATCTAAATAAAGTTATAAAGATATAATTTTTTACAATATTTTTTTTCTGAAAAAAACATATGTAAAACAAATCAAAACAGATCAACTGACCAATTAAGTTACAAAGTATTTTTTTTTAATATAATAATTTTTTATTATAATAATAAATTTTTTTTTTAATTTAATTTATTAATATCACATAACTTAGTAACTAACTTATACATTATATCAAATTCATCAAGGATTTTTAATTAAAGGCTATGATATAATGTTATGATATTGTTTTTTCAGTGGTGGATTTGTATTCATTAAAGGGGTAGCCTAGACCGAGTGTAAAAGTGTCCCATAAGCCATAACAAAATTCTAGCTCTATTATATAATGTTATGATATTGCTTTTTTCCAGTGATGGATTTGTATTCATTAAAGGGGTAGCCTAGACCGAGTATAAAAGTGTTCGATAAGCCATAATAAATTTTTAGCTCTATTAGCAATCAAAATTATTGTTTAAAATTCCAACTCTATGATATTTTAACAATCAAGATTAACAAAATTCTAGCTCTAGCTTTATGATCTTTTAACAATCAAAATTAACAAAATTCTAGCTTTATTAACAATCAAAATTATTGTTTAAAATTCTAGCTCTATGATCTTTTAACAATCAAATTTTTGTTCTCTTATTATTGCTGAACATATTTGTATTCATTAAAAAGGGTAGCCTAACCTCTGATTACAAAAAGTGTTATATAAACCATAACAAAATTTTAGCTCCACATGATCTTCTAGCAATCAAATTTTTTTCTCCTTATTATTACTTAACCAATAACTAATATTACTACTAAACTAGGTAATAAATATCATTTATACATAATAATAGACAAAACATACTTAATTGTTAGTTCTTTGTTGTTGGATCCAAACCATTATCATTCCTTGGCTTGTTTGTATCCTTCGCAGTCTCCACGGGAGCATTCAAATCAGGAAGAAGCATCGAATCTGGTGCAATCCTTCCTCCATTACTATCTTCAGAAAGAGAATTCCCATGTGCCTCATCCCGCTAAGCTAGTAGAAGATTGAATGAAGCCAATTGACTTCCCAAAAAGTCCACTTCGTCATGGCTAATTGACTTCGCAAAAAGTCCACTTCGTCTTGGAGCTGGCCAATTAAAACACAATGTTGAACCAAAGTGTCCAAGGAAAACAATGTTGTGGAGCTAAGAGAATTGACCTGGATGATCAGATGTTGTCTTTCCTCAACTTTGTTTATCTCCATTTCCTGGTCATGGGACCAAGACATATCCTGATTTTCCATGTTATGCCAGGCACTCAAAATATCCCTCGAATATTTACTCCGACTACCAAAGAATGAAATCGTCAGTGCTTATTTTATAGTAGCAATTAAAACCACAAAGTGCCTACTAACGCCTTGCTATGATCCACCATAACTTACCACATTGTTTAGAGAATTAGAATCACAAGGAATAGGAGAAACCTTCCAGACCACAAAAGTTGTCGAGGAAAACCCAAAGAGCCCTTTATCATGGAGACCCAAACTAGGCTTTTAGTTTCCCAAGTGATCCAAAAGCAAGGAATCCAACAAGGATTTCACATCTCCATAAATAACCTTCGAATTATTTGATAGGAGGGTAATAACAACTCGACGTACCTTCAAATCCATACCTAGATAAATTTCCACAAGCTGGCCATGCAGATTCAAGGTAATGTTTACATCTTCTCCCTCATTTGGCATTATTTTATGTACTATCCCATCCTTTGCCACATTTGACTATAATATCTATGCTCATCACCTGCTTCAGATCCATCGAATTGGTTTAAATGCGTATAGTCCTCCAGTTGTTGTGATTCTAGCCACGAGCCGAGACAAATTTCTCACTAATTTTGATCATTGTGCTAATGCTCTTTAAATGCTCGACAAAACTCAAACTTTAGTGTTGGATCTTTTGGTGTCTCCTCGCGATAACAACCGGTTTAGAACCTCGGTGGCCATGAAGAAAGAAGCCCCTCCAAACTTAGATAACTCTATCAGAATTTGACATTGATTAATTCTTAAACAACATTAATATTGTAAATGTGATATATCTCATTTACTTGACATATAAAAAACACTTATATTATTAAATAAATCTTTAATAAAATAATTTGATATAATTACAAAAATAAAAATATAAAGTAAATATAATACTTAATAATAATAATAATTGAGAAAGTTTAATTTTATTAAATTCTAAACTAAATTCACTACATAGATGATAAGTAAGACTAGATAATAGTATTTTAAAAAATCAGCTTAAAATATTTTATATGCGATAATAAAGTTTTACTAAAGCTTATTAGTCTCTGTCATGGGATTATAGCAATGAGTTTGTTTTTGATGTGACATTAATTTGTTTTTTACCATAAATTTGTGTATGCAATGTAATGTTTAACATAGGAAAACAAATATATATTTTTAGATATAATAAAAATATTTGTGTTTCTCATTTCTAATTGGTTGATAAAATATTGGTTGATAGAATTGAAGTGTTATTGCTCCCTTTAAATCTTTCAATATGTAGAATTAATTACATAAACAATGAATTTCACCAATTACCGCATCTAAATATAAAAAGTTGTACTATGTATTTATTATTATTATGCATTATTATTTATATTATATTTATTATCTAATATATTATATATTATTATATTTATTATCTAATATATTATTTAGATTATATTTATTAAGTAATATAATAAATATTATATAAAAAAATATATTATTAAATTTGAAAGGTTTATTTTTAAAAAGAAAAATTGAATATTTTTAAAATGTAATTTGTATTTGGTTAGCTTAACTTAATTGGAAGGAAATTTAGGTTAATCCCAAAACTATACAACATCCACATTAAAGTAAAAATGTGGTCAGAGATCCTCTCCAATACGGCATATGACAAATCTATAAACTAAGTGTCATGGAGGAGCTCGTCTTTCTCCATTCCTTGCGAGTCTAGGTAGAATTCTTTGGATTCCAATCTTTCTTACGGTATAGTTACCAATGTTAATTTTTTTCATTTAAAATCTTCATCAATAATTATAAGGTGTGAGCTATCATTTCCATTTCCAAATCTACTTGGCATGTTGGAAAAGTTGTGATTTCAACTTCTTGGTAGGTTTTTATGTCTCTACAATCAAAACGCCACCATTCATGGTTAGGTAATATCTCTGGTGACAAGGCATGTTTATTGTTTAGGGGTTGGTTCGTTGTTCTACGAAATGGTTTTTTTTGTCAGTTGTTTTAGGAAATGGTTTTTTTTGTCGGAATCCTGTGATATAAATTTATATGAATCATTATTTTTTTTTTGTGAAATGGATTCAGGGTGCAGCATTGGATTATACAGAAATAATCACTTAAATCTACTAGTCCAACAATTTCTGATTGATTTCCCGTGAATATCCCTTGAAAAAATCTTCATTTAATAGAATCTTTGGCCTAATACTTATTGTTTATATAGTTTTTTTTATTTAAAAATTATTTTTAAATTTTACAAAAGTATTACAAAAATTATTTTAACTCCACTAAAGCATTATAAAAATAAATTTCCACTTAAAAATTTTGATCCTAAAACTTTCTTCATATATTTTGATAATTTTGATGAACAAGCATTTCGTACAATCTATTTAACCATTCTACCCTAAATCCTAAACAAATTATTACATCATAACAGAAAGTTATGAAACTCAGACACGACACACTCGGGTAGCGACTCGGTCAGAAAAAAGCTGCTACTGCGCGCAATTAAACCCAATCTCAGGATTTTCTGTAAGCATATTTGCATTCGAAAAGACTTGTCATGGACGCCACGCCTAGCCTCGGAGAAGGGAATTGTGGGCTTCAAGGATTTAAGTATTTCTGGCCTCAATGATCCTCGATTCGATTTAAGATCACAGCTCATTCCCGGCTGTGCTCGTAAGAAATAGCAGACTGTAACGTGACAGCGGATTGCAGATTGCTGTGCTATGTTCAATTCTGTAATTGTCATTGGACATGTATGAAGTATGATGATGTATCTACTTGCTTGATCGCAATTTAAGAAGTTTGCAGGATTCTTGATTTCTACCCGTCTTGTTTTCCTTTCGTTGCAGTCACGAATCACGATTTTTATAATTCGATCCTGAACCTTGACGTCAGACAAGGCAGGTGAAACCAAGGACATTTGTAAAGTTCGATTGGAATATATGTCGCATCAACTTTACGAGCTGAAGATGCGACCTGAATCAAAGGTGTTTATAATGGTTTGGTCTAACTGTTTTACTTTTTTGTTTTCTTATTGGAATTACTTGTTGAATTGTAAATGCGGAAAACATAATTCATATATGATAATCAACAATCACACAGATAAGAAATACAAGAAACACAGAGATTTCACGTGGTTCACGTTGGTCTACGTCCACCATTGTTTTATTATTAGATCATGGAGATTACAACAGCTTCACTAATACATCTCATCTCCCTATACGGGCTTACATGAATTTATATACATTTACACAAGAAACTGATTATTAAATGCACTCATATCCATATCCTAACTTGGTCTTATTGGTTATAACCAACGTTGGATTATAGGATCTAAAATCCTAATCCTAGAAGAATTCGTTGTCACCAGATTCCAATAATATTCACCTTGACAACAATTAAGTTGATACCTTGCTCATTCTTTTGTTCATCACCTTTTCTGCAAGCCAAGAGAAGCCAAGCACCATCGTAGCTTCTCTAAAAGTATTGGTTTTGTGAACATGTCTACACAGTTCTCTTTTGTATGCACTTTCTCAAGAGAGACTCCACGTTCATCGATGACCTATCTTACAAAATGGTACTTTATAGGTATATGTTTTGTTTTACTGTGGTATTGTGGATTCTTAGCCAAGTGAATAGCACTTTGACTATCACAAAGTAACTTTACTTTGTCCTGCATCCTTCCAAACTCACCAAACAAACTGTTGTCCCTTGACCAAGTTTTGAGGATCCTTGGTCATGTTTGACCTATTTTTGGGACTTCGATAGGCTATCGAAGGTGGAGCGCAAGACGAAGCGGAGATCGCGGGATCTCAGCCCCTTTTTAAGGCTTTTTGGGATTTGGGATTATGTAACGGGTATGGAGATGTTGGCCCATGGGTTTACCCATGTTTAGGCCCGATTTTGTAATGTATAACTAGATGCTAGGCGATGTAGTGAGTATGAATGGCTAAGTGTAGATGACAATTCATTTGTAAGTGGTGTTGAGTGCAAGTAACAGTTGTAAGTGCTTTGTGTATTTTTGCAAGGCTGGGTGCAAGTAACAGTTGTAAGTGCTTTGTGTATGTTTGCAAGGCTGAGTGCAAGTGGCTGTAAGGGACTGTATGTAGGCTTTGTGCTATAATCTAGCTTGGGGAAGGAGGATCTAGCGAAGAGTGTGCGGATCTCCTATCCTCTGTGAAGTTGATCTGAAGGCTCTGTGCATGTAAAAAGATTGAAGAAAGCTAATAAAGAAGATGAAGAGTTGGTGGACGTAGCCCCAGGGTGGGGGTGAACCACGTACATCCTATGTTGTGAATGCTTTGTGCGATGCGTTGATGTGTTTATGTATTTACTTGCTTAGTGCTTTGATATAGATGAATGATAGGTAGATATGTGTTTTCTTTGTTCTTAATAGTGAGAGTAAATGTTGGATCTGACCTGTGTGAATGTTCTTAATGCTTGAATCTGCTAGATTTGATCTGTTTTTTCATATTAAGTGCTGCTAGATGTTAGATCTGGTTGAATACTACAATGCTCTGTAATTAGGGTTTTACCTACGAAGTAGATACTGGTTAAAGATTGATGAACTATATTGCGAAGTGCTTTGTCAAAGTGTTACAATCACAGATTTGTGTCCCATCTAAGGTTGCAGACACTGGAGTCCTACAACCACCCCTGCCTCTACCTCGGGTGACACTTCATCTGCTTCGCAGGTGTTGCCGAAAGGGCCAGTAGTTAGGGTTCTATTCATGCGTTGTTGTAGCATTGAACCCTGGGTCTGGCCCTATTCCGACAAATGGTTACATTGTCGGGACCTAAAACTGTGATTGCTGGGAACTGAGGAAAAAGAAGCTTTGTGTGAAGATCGGACTTGAAACTGTGATTGTTGGGAACTGAGGAAAAAAAATCTTTGTGTGAAGATCGGACCTAAAACTGTGATTGTTGGGAACTAAAGAAAAAGAAGCTCTATGTGAAGATCTGACATGAAACTGTGGAAGCTCTGTGCGGAGATCTGTTTCCCTAGTGCACAGTATTCTACTTAATCTGTGAAGCTTTGTGCTAAGAAAAGAAGTCTGATCTGAAGAGAAGAGGTAAGATCTGGAAGTTTTGTGCTTTGTTAAAGGTAAGATAAGTGGAAATTTTTGTTTCAAAAGTATGGATTTGGGTATGTTTGTTAAATCTTGTCCTAGATTGAAAAGTAGGGTGCAGCTAGATGAAATAAGATTTGATATGAATAGAACTGATAAGAATAGTGAAATATATTTTATACCTATGCATAGAAAGAATTTTTGGACCAACAAATGGATGCAAGATCCTAGAAAGAATTTTTTGCAGGTTAACTACTATGATCCTAGTGCGCAGTACAGGAAATGCTAGGGATCATTTAAGAGAAAGAGAGAATTAACCCTTTGTTATAGTTGCAGAAGACCAGGACATCTTGCTAAGGAATGTCCTAGTAGAAGATCTAGTTGTCTTTGTTGTAAATCCATGGACCATGAAGTTTTGGATTGCCCTAGAATGATTGCTAAGCTTGAAAAAATGAATATGGAACAAGTAGACCCTGAGAAAGGTCAAGCAACTGAGATCGTGGCAGAACCCCAGAAAGAATAGGTTGTACTATTATAGATGAAAGAAACCATGAATGACCACAGAGATACTAATCTATCAGAGATCTTACAAGAGAAAAAGTAAATAGAAGTAAGGATAGGAGACTTCAACATTGACTGTATTCTAAATGAGGAAACACAGGTGAATATAATGACAGAAAGAACTTGGAAAATCTTAGGAAATTCTGCCATGATTCATTCTTTAGGAGGAATATGATTATTTAGAGGAAAACTAATAACCCTATGTGGAAGACTCACCCGGGCATATATGAGTGCTCATGGAACTTCGACAGAGGAAGATTTTGAGGTTGTTAAATTTATTGAGAACAATGCCCCATTTGTTATGTTACTAGGAAAACCCTCGATCAAGAAGGATCAAACTAGAAGGAAAGAAGAAGAAGTTTTAGAGAAGAAAAAACAAGAATTAAAAGATTTCATGACTAGGAGGATCGCGCACTTGATTGAGAAATAGGAGAATAGATCGAATCTATTTAACTTGGATGCCGAAGTTGAAAGAACCCAAGAAGACTCACAGAAGACTGAAGCACCTACCCCAGATAAAGAAGAATTATTACTTGTGCACCCTACAAAGTAATCTCAACAACGTGAAGTTACTATGCCAAAAGAAGATAAGAATCAGAATGGAAAGAGGAATAACGAGACAAAGCTCACCGGAAAGAAAGCTCAAAAGGTCAGCAAGAAGAGAGCAAAGATCGAAAAGTTACAAAAGGTTCCAGAGGGAACTTCATAGAAGGAAAATTTGCAAAACTAGAACTTTGTTGGGATATGAGAACAACGTCACATGGCACTTCGCCATGGCAAAGAAATATAGTTGTTGGGAATAGTATGATCATTAGACCAACGCCACAAATGGTTAGAGCGACATTTATGGTCAGGAATCCCACCATCAAACCGTTGGGACTACGCCAAAAGGGAAAGAACTAAAATAATGAAGGCTTCTCACCCGTTGGAGACATCCATTACGTTGCTGCCTACTTATCTGTCGACTGTTGCACCTGGAACACTTTTGCGAATTGTATCAGAGAGAACTCATTTCTACTGCACTGTTATTAGTAAGATTGACACAAGTTCTATTGTTTTGCGCATTCATTCAATCTAAGCATGTATGTCGGACGAGTTCAACGCTACGAAGAAAATCGTTGAAGAATTTCTCATCGATCTCATGGCCGAGAAAGTAATGTCTGCAAGTATTCAAGCATCATTGACGAGAGGAGTGCAAGCCTCTCCGTCGACCGCTCGCGGATCCGGGCCATCCCAAGTCATCAAAGAAAAGAGAAATAAGCACAGAGATGACCTAGCAAATGTGAAGTTGATCCCGACCATACTACCTGACTACATCCCACCTCTAGCCGGCACGGTGACTCGTTATAGTGTGCCAAGAGATTTTGAGTACACCATGGTTACTGCGTACCTCCCAAAGGGGATATGCGTAGTTCGAGCATAGCAGGACAAGATCGCAACATTGAAGTTCAACGACTTCAACCTAGGAGACCGCAAGAACCATAGTATGCTCGCCCCATATAAATACTTGACCAGGATGAAGGGGAAGAACTTGAAAATAATCTCCCATCCATGGGCGATGAACCTCACGCAGTCCACCCTGTTGAATGTAATGAAAATCTGACACTTTGGAAGGCACCAGGAAGTTAACGCCTGTGTCAAGCTCCTATTTTCATGTTACCATGGTGGCTACTTATGGCTAGACTGTCGTATCACAGTCGATCTGATGTTGATCTATAGGATCATCGGATTGAGTATGCAAGGACCCAACCCACAGGACTTCTATCCAGGAAAAGCCACAGATCGCGCATTAGCACAGAAGATCAAGGATACCTACGACGATGTTGAGAAGGGAACGCGAGGCTAGCTTCCATACATAATGGAACAGTGCTCCTAGTATGCTAATTAATCGCAAGAAATATTGTGAGAAAGAACAGACCCACGCAGGTCACAAGCTTTGTCGATGACTTCACGAGGAAATGTGTAAAAGGCCTACAAATGAACTGGGTGAAGTACCCAGTTAATCAACTGAAATTGGACTGTCATGAAGAACAGGATGAGGGCTATGAGTTCTAGTTTAGTTGGCTCCTGATCCTCATTGCGTTTATTAATTGGGAGATGCCTGAAGGTGTGACCTTCCCGAACATTGAATCGTTCAAGATGCTCACTGCAAAGTTCACCATGCTTTGGTACTCGAGCGACATGGGAAAACAATGGCAGTCTAACACAATTTTTCACACATATTATCTCCAGCTAAAGAGATCCATCGAAGTTGAACCTCACATGATGTTGAACACCCTACAACATTTTAGACCCCTCATGAAGTTCTGGGTAGATCGACACTTCATCTATATTACAGCATGAGCAGACGAACATAAGGAAGAGCTTCAGTCGTACTACAAGCTCACAGAAGAGGACCTCGAGGAGATCACCAAGGAATGGTCAATAGACCTCCTTATCCTCGCTGACCCTGCAGAGATGTTTGAACCCAAACTTGACAGCTCGGAGGCTGCTCACAAGGAACACGACACACCTGAACCCAACAGAAGGAAGAAGACCGAAGAATTCCAAGACTTAAGCAACACATCAGAGAAGACTGCTTCAGTATCATATGACTGAGGGGGTGATGATGAAGTAGAAGAAATCAATGGAAATGAAGATGAGCAGAAGCAAGGCGAAGTAACACTGCCTAGAGATGAGGTTGATCCCTTGAAGAAAAGGAAGGTTTCTACCAAGAAACCCTCTTCCCGGAATAAATCAAGAGCCACTTTGACCAAGATGTAGACTATTCTCATTGTTGATGATTTTGACTTCATCATCGCAGTTGTAAACGACACTTCACAAGAGATATTGCATAAACAAGAAGCCAAGCAGGAGGAGATGTATGAAAAAATTGAGGTCGAGCTCCGAGGAGTACAACGGGCCTTTCAGTCTAGCCGCTCAGTGTCGACTACGCCCCTTCCATCAGGAGAAACAGAGTTGGGAGATGAGCCAGTCCAATTCCAATGACTAGCTGATGCGACCGAAGCTCGCCTTCGTCGCGCACAAGAAGAAATAGAACAAGCCACCCAGGCCTTGAAGCAAGTACAAGAAGTAATAATAGAACAATGTCGAGTTGCAAAGCAGGAGAAGGTTTCTCTCCCGACAAAGTTTAAAGAGGAGAAAGCACATATTCAGTAGGAAAATGAATAGTTGTTAGCAGAGCAACTTGAAGTGCAAGAAGCAGTCCATAAAGCACTTCGCTCTATGACATGTGTTAGCACTAGAAGTTTCTCTTGGACTGCTCAAGTGAAAGCCTAGCACATCTTCAAAATAAAATGACTTGATTTGGATTATTTGGATTTTAAGAAACTTAGAGAATGGTAAAATTAATCAAGAGGGCAGTGAATCCATTGGGCATTGAGTCCAACAAAAACAAACGGTAATTCTGACCTAACATTTTATGTGCAACAAATCAGGTCAACAAAGCTAAGATCAGTTATAATGCTTATAAAGAGATGGAAAGAAGAAATAAGAAAAACAAAACTAAAAATGATCAAAGAGCATCCTGATATTCAATACATCTAACAGCAAGAGGAAAAACTCAGTTTTCAGAAATCCTTTCTAAAACTGAATCAAAACTTAGATAAGCCTATGGAAAGGGATATATCATATCCTATACAATAACCCTCTCAACACAGAAAATGCAGACATATAACCTATAGCAACAACACATATCCAAGGAGATGAAAGATGAGAAAATTATTTACACAGAAAAGAGAAAACAAACTGATATATAACTTCATTGTCAGTTGATATCTTTACATAGAAAGCATCACAGGTCTACAACTTAAAATCAGAGACTTTCATCCTTTCTAGCTCCCTCACGGATCTTGAAATATCACCTAGACCTCTCAGGTCTTTTTTTGTCTCTCATTCCCCTTCTCCAAGAGATCTCTCCTTCCTTAAATAGAAAATATCATCCCAATCACCTTAGGAGGCTGAATCCCATCTCCTCCATTGGATCCTAAGCCTTGGATATAGGTGGCAACAATCAAAGAGACAAAAATCCAACAAACTGCTAATTTTCAGGAAATTTTTGGAAGTCATTAATAAATTGTTTCCACCTCATTGCATGAGGCCTTTTATGGAGCTAAATCTTAGGTGCAGGTATCCCTTGATATCTAATTTATCTTTGATAATCCATTCTAATCCTCCTTGATAGGTGGCAACCTCCCAACAAGGCGAATATCAAAACCGTGACTACTACATGAAATTAGGTAGTGTCGTTGTAAAACAGTTGGTAGCACCACTTCTATGTCTAATATCTCTCAAACTATAACACATTTTGAAAAACTGAGAGAGGTTTTTGTTATCTGGAATGTTATAAACAAAAGTGTCCTCCAGTTTTCAAAAATACCTTCTCAATTGTTCACAATCCAAGATTTAAATTAGTGACTCAAAACTGGCATAATAACTCTGCACAATTTAGCCTCTGCCAGAATTTCGGTAGCGCCTTTAGGTAGTGCCCGCCTATGTTTCTGCGTGCAATTTGGTAGCATAAATCCATTGGTTCTTTTGATGCTTGGAACCTTGTGAGAGTGTTTTCAATGTTTTTTCTTGAAACTTGGCACCTTAACCAATCTTGTGCTAACATAGGCTCCATGGGGAATAGAGTCCTCTCTGTGAGGCTCTAAGAACTCTTGTAGTTTTAGTGCCTTATCCTTTGGGCTTGTGGAGTCATGCTCTGATGCATCATGCTGAAGATAACATACTGACAACTTATATTACCCTAATTTCAAACAGAAAGAAAACACACCTTATCTTGATGGAGCTTATTTATGTACAAAACCTAAGCTAACTGACTTTTACAATGGGCTAGGTGAAGGAAAAATTCCACCAAAACCATTCAAGAAACTTGTTGACATGAGTCTTTATAATGCCAATGACTGACATCAGACAAAAGGAATATGACAATGGTTTGAAAAAATTTCCTGTATCTCCTCTGACTGTTGCTGACACAATAAAGTTTATAGGTTCCAAAACATTTGAGAAATACAACTCCATAGACACCCTTACAGGGTCATAAAAATGGTGACAAAACACATGGGACTGATAGCATACTTATTTTTCCACTTCAAGTTGCTTACTGTAAACTGTGGGTACAAGTGGAAGAAGGATTGACATAGGTGGATATTGATCCACTGATGACTGTTGATTTACTTATGGCTGTGTATAAACAATCTCTTCATGTGCCTCAACTAAGGGCTGCTCCTGGTCAAATATCCGGGTTATGTCTTATGTGATGAGGCCAACCTCTGCATCATACTCCCTATATTCATAGTGATCAAATATAGGATAATCTTGCTTCTCATCATCACTAGAATATTCATCGAAAACAAGCTTCCCTTCATACCTATGATCAACCTCTAAAACAGTAATTTCATCAAGAATATAATTGTTAAAAATATCCATTTCAGGAACAACAGTAACTATTGCTTCTAGTTTTTCATACACATGATTTTCATCTGAAACAACGTTATGAATTATTTCCTCTCTGAATATAGGAGTATTATTTATTCTTTCATTTGGACAGTGAATAAAATTGTTTTCATCTTTATATTCAGCAGAGCAATCTAACAAATCTTGAGCACATTCTACATATCCCTCACAAAAGTTATGACAAATACTTTCAGAGGGATAAAACCTTTTGCAGTGTTCATTGAATACTCTATGGAAATCCTTCAAGGATGAAATGTTGGAAGGGGGTAATGAGAAATACCATTTACGTGCATCCCCATCCAATGAATACATGAACATTTTCATCAATATATCTTCATGATGGATGTCAAGTTGCTGCATCAAAGCATGAAATTATTAAACATGCTCAACGGGGCTGTCATCCTCACCTTCATAAAATCTAGGCAGTAGATCTTGCCATTCATCAATAAGAGGCACAGGATGTGGATAATCATCTATGGCTGAGAAATTGAGTGTGGAAATCCTCCTGGACAGGATAGCCTTCATAGCCATTTAATTGGTCTCATTCCAGTGGAGTCACTAATAGATTCTGAACAATGGAGTCGCCATGGTGAATGTGTAGTACTGAAGGTGTCCAACTTCAGTCACCATCTAAAGCTGGAGCCGTGCAATTTCATTCTTCCCAGGGAGATTTTCAATCTTCTCAAATCCGTCCCCAACAACGGCGCCAAAAATGTTAACACTAGAAGTTGTTCTTGAACTGCTGAAGTGCAAGCCTAGCACATCTTGAAAATAAAATGATTCGATTTGGATTATTTGGGTTTTAAGAAACTTAGAGAGTGGTAAAATTAATCAAGAAGGCAATGAATCCATTGGGCATTGTGTCCAAAAAAAACAAACTGTAATCCTGACCTAACATTTTATGTGAAACAAATCAGGTCAACAAAGCTAAGATTTGTTATAATGCTTATAAAGAGACAGAAAGAAGAAATAAGAAAAACAAAATTGAAAATGATCAAAGAGCATCATGATCTTCAATACATCTAACAACAAGAGGAAAAAATTAGTTTTCAGAAATCCTTTCTAAAACTGAATCAAAACTCAGATAAGCCTATGGCAAGGGATAGAGCATATCCTATATAATAACCCTCTCAACATAGAAATTGCAGACATGTAACCTATAGCAGCAACACATATCCAAGCTGATGAAATATGAGAAAACATATTTACACAGAAAAGAGAAAACAAACTGATATATAACTTCATTTTCAGATGATATATTTACATAGAAAGCATCACAGGTATGCAACTTAAAATCAGAGACTTTCATCCTTTCTAGCTCCCTCACGGATCTTGAAATATCACCCAGACCTCTCAGGTCTTTTTTCTGTCTCTCAATCCCCTTCTCCAAGAGATCTCTCCTTCCTTAAATAGAAAATAGTATCCCAATAACCTTAGGAGGTTGAATCCCATCTCCTCCATTGGATCCTAAGCCTTGGAGATAGGTGGCAACAATCAAAGAGACAAAAATCCAACAAACTGTTAATTTTCAGGAATTTGTTGGAAGTCACTAATAAATTGTTTCCACCTCATTGCATGAGGATTTTGATGGAGATAAATCTTAGGTGCATGTTTCCCTTGAAATCTACTTGATCTTTGAGGAGCCATTTGAATCCTCCTTGACAGGTGGCAACCTCCCAACAAGGCGAATATCAAAACTGTGACCGCTACAGGAAATTAGGTAGCGTCGTTGTAAAACAGTTGGTAGTGCCACTTATATGTCTAATATCTCTCAAACCATAACACATTTTGAAAAACTGAGAGAGGGTTTTTTTATATGGAATGTTATTAACAAAAACCTCCTCCAGTTTTCAAAAATATCTTCTCAATTGTTCACAATCCAAGATTTAAATTAGTGACTCAAAACTGGAAAAATAACTCTACACAATTCATGCTTTGCCAGAATTTCGGTAGTGCCTTTAGGTAGCACCCGCCTGTGTGTCTGCTTGAAATTCGGTAGCGTAAATCCATGGGTTCTTTTGATTATTGGAACCTTGTGATATTGTTTTCAATGCTTTTTCTTAACACTTGGCACCTTAACCAATCGTGTGCTAACAATAGGCTTAGATCCAAAGGCAGAAGACCAAGTTGTGCATCAAGTAGACCAGCTCGCAGAAACTATCCAACAGCTACAACAAAGAATAGCAGACTTAGAGCTCCGCATAGTGCCCGACACTCTATAGGATGTGAGGGATAAAAGGGAAGCAACTTCTCAAGGTGCAGTTGAAAGAATCAAGAGCCTCGCCTTGGAATGTAAACAACTGAGTGATCACAGTGCCTAGACGTATGAGCGACTCACTGAGAATCCAGAACTAAAGACACTGGAGTCATAGCTCCAAGAGGCGAAGTGTCAAGAAGAAACAATACAGGCGCAGTTGAATCCCATGTTATCTATTGAAAGAATGAAGTGATCCCAAGAGCAGCGCACTGCTCAACAACAGGTCCACACCATTCAAAGAAAAGTCATGGAAGTGACTTAGAGGCTCCAACCTATACAGGATGAGGCTTTCCAATTGTTCTTAGAGATCGAAGGTCGAGGAGAAAAACTAGAACAAGTCATCACTGTAGCAGAACAACACCTAGAGGGACCTGGCAACGAAGATGTTATCCAAGAGTTCATTGAATAGGAGGTCGTGGCACAACAACAAGCCGAAGAAGCTCAAGCCAAGCTAGAGGCTTTTGAGGTAGAATTATCCAGATTAGAGTGACTCGAGACGAATCACAGGTGATTGTTGGGGGCATGTTGGCCCTTGACCAAGTGTTGAGGATCCTTGGTCATGTTTGACCTATTTTTGGGACTTCGATAGACTGTCAAAGGCAGAGTGCAAGACGAAGCGGAGATCGCAGGATCTCAGCCCCCTTTTAGTGATTTTTGGGATTTGGGATTATGTAACAAGTATGGGGATGTCAGCCCATGGGTTTACCCATGTTTAGGCATGATTTTGTAATGTATAAATAGAATCTAGGCGATGTAGTGAGTATGAATGGCTAAGTCTGAATGACAAGTCAATCGTAAGTGTCGTTGAGTGCAAGTAATAGTTGTAAGTGCTTTGTGTATGTTTGTGAGGCTGAGTGAAAGTGGTCGTAAGGGACTGTATGTAGGATTTGTGTTGTAACCTAGATTGGGGAAGGAGGATATAGAGAAGAGTTTGTAGATATTTTGTCCTCTACAAAGTTGATCTGAAGGCTCTATGCATGTAAGGATATTGAAGAAAGATAATAAAGAAGACGAAGAGTTGGTGGACATAGACCCATGGTGGGGGTGAACCATGTACATCCTGTGTTGTGAATTATTTGTGCGATGCGTTGATGTGTTTATGTATTTACTTTCTTAGTGATTTGATATAGATGAATGATAGGTAGATCTTTTGTTGCTTTGTGCTTAATAGTGAGATTCAATGATGGATCTGACCTATGTGAATGTTCTTAGTGCTTGAATCTGCTAGATATGATATGTTTCATCATGTTAAGTGTTGCTAGATGCTAGTTCTGGTTGAATACTGGGATGCTCTGTAATTAGGGTTTTACCTGCGAAGTAGATACCGGTTAAACATTGATGAACTATATTGCTAAGTGATTTTTCAAGGTGTTACAATCACATATTTGTGTCCCAACTAACATTGCAGACACTGGAGTCCTACAACCACTCCTGCCTCTACCTTGGGTGAGACTTCATCTACTTCACAGGTGTTTTTGAAAGGGCCAGTATTTAGGGTTTTGTTATTGCGTTGTTGTAGCGTTGAACCCTGGGTCTGCCCCTATGCCAACACAAACCTTTCAACCAAACTGCCTCTTTGCAAGCATGTGAAGTAGCTACGTATTTTGATTCTGTAGTGGATAAAGAAACAATGTTATGTATATTTGACATCCAACTAATAACTCCACCTACAAGAGTAAAGACATACCCTGAAGTCGACCTTCTCTTGTCCAACTCACCTGCAAAATTAGAATCAACATATCCACATAATAATTCACAACCACTATTATAAGGGATACAATAATCACTTGTGCCTCTCAAATACCGAAGCACCCATTTCACTGTTGTCCATTGTTCTTTACCTGGATTTTCCATATAACTGCTGATAACCCCAACTACATGTGAAATTTCTGGCCTTGTAATAACCATCACATACATTAGACTTTCTACTGCATTAGCATATGGTATTCGATACATATCTTCCTTTTCTTCTTTTGTACTAGGACATAAACTTGAAGAAAGATTAAAATGGGAAGCCAAAGGCAATTAAACTGGTTTCACATCGTTCATACCAAACCTCCAAAGTATGTTCTCAACATACTTTTGTTGTGACAACCAAAGCTTACCATTCCTTCTGTCTCTGAATATCTCCATGCCCAAAATCTTCTTTGCTGCTCCTAGATCTTTCATATCGAACATCCTATCCATATGAGTATTTAACCTGTTGATCTTAGTTATGTTTTTTCTTTCTAAAAGAATATCATCAAAATACAATACTAGGATAATGAATATGCCATTATTCAATTTCTTAAAGTAGACACAATGATCATCCTCACTCATTGTATAATTCTGGCTCACCATGAAAGAGTCAAATTTCTTGTACCATTGTCTGGGCAACTGCCTCAGACCATACAATGATTTCTTGAGCCTGCAAACAAATTTCTTGCTGCGATTATGAATGAACCCTTCAAGTTGTTCCATGTCAATTTCTGCATCCAAATCTCCATGTAAGAAAGAAGTCTTAACATCTAGTTGCTCCAACTCCAAATCAAGTAATGCAACTAATGCTAACACAATTCGAATTTAAACAGACTTAACAACTGGTGAAAAAATATCATGAAAGTCAATACCTTCTTTCTGAGAATATCCTTTTGCAACTAGCCTTGCTTTGTACCTTTCCAGCTTATCATCAACACCCTTCTTCAGCTTGTAGATCCACTTGCAACCTACAATTTTTCTGTCTCTTGGAAGTTCTACCAGGTCCCATGTGGAATTCCTCTCTAATGCCTTCATTTCATCCTTCATTGCTTCTTTCCATTTAGAACTATTAGAACCCTTCACAGTTTCCTGATAGTGAGAAGGTTCATCATCATTAGTACTTAAAGAAACTGACGAAACAAAAACATCATACCTTCTTGGAGGAACTCTGACCCGTGTAGACCTCCTTAGGGAAGTTTGTGACTCATCCACATTATGTTGATTGTTATCATCACCTATGTCTTCCTCTGCAAGAAACTCTTCATGAACATCTTCATAAACTTGTTCATGTTCACTCTCATATGTATTTGAATTGGTTTCAAACTGAATCTGTTGATACTTAGGTACTTCTTCCTGTTTCATTTGAACATCTACATTTGATTTGATGAGAGATGATTCATCAAATATTACATCTCTGTTAATAGTTATCTTGTGGCAAGTAGGATCCCACAACTTGTACCCCTTAATACCATCACCATATCCAACAAATATAAGCCTTTTTTATTTTGGATTTAATTTAGAACGATGATGTTTCGGAATTAGAGCATAGGCTTCACAACCAAAAAATTTAAGATTAGAATAATTACAAGGGTGACCTGTCCATACCTCTTCAGGAATATTGCACTCTATTGTTGTTGATGGTGATCGATTCACTAGATAACAATTTGTAGTTACTGCTTCTTCCCATAGTTCCTGCTACAAGTTGGCATTACTAAGCATACTCCTTGCTCTCTCTAGAAGATTCATGTTCATGCGTTCAACAACTCCATTTTGCTGAAGAGTATAGGCAGTGGTTTTAGGCCTATCAATCCCAAAGTCCTTGCAATAGTTTTCAAATTCCATTGATGTAAATTCACCACCGTTTTCAGTTCTTAAACATTTAATGAATCTACCAGTGCTCATTTCCACTAAATCTCTAAACTGCTTGAAAACAATAAACACATCATCCTTTCTCTTCAACATATAAATCCACACCTTCCTAGATAAATCATCTATAAAGGTAAAAATGTATGATGATCCTCCATACGAAACAATAGGGGATGGTCCCCAAACATCAGAATGGATATAATCAAGGATTCCTTCACTGGTGTGTATTCCGGTTTTAAATTTGTGCCTATTTTATTTTCCATAAATACAGTGCTTGCAGAAATATAACTTTAAAGACTTTATACTAGGAAGCAACTTGTGATCAGGTAATATCTTCAATCCTTGTTTTCTCATATGGCCAAACCGTTGATGTTACATTCGAACATAATTAATGTTGTTCTCAGATATCGTTGTCGCATGATCTGACTCAGTTCTTCCTTCTAATAGAAATAGGTTACCAACCTTCTTCGCTTTCATAACCAGTAGGATTCCTTTGTAGATCTTCATAACTCCACCTTGAACAATACTCTTATATCCTCCAGTTTCTAAGACTACCAAAGAAATTAGGTTCTTCTTAAGCTTAGGTACATGTCTCGCATCAGTTATTATTTTAACAGTTCCATCAAACATCTTGATTCGAATGCTACCAATTCTCACAACTTTACAGGAGATATCATTTCCCATGTAAACTATTCCATCATCTGTATACTAGTTAGTAACAAACCAGTGTCTATGAAGACATGTGATTTGAAGCACTAGAATCTAATAACCATTGTTGATCATGACGTGAACCAATACTAATTTATAAAACTTCATCAGTCATACATGAACCTATTGTTGAACCTGTTTTAGTTGCGTTCACTTCCTTCATTTGTTTTGGAGGGTCTTCTTTGGAGGCTTGTTGTCACTTCCAACAATCCTTCTTCAGGTGTCCATATTTGCCACAAAACCATCACTTAAGCTTGCTCTTTTTTCCTTTCGACACCGAGAGAAATCCCTCTAACCTTGTCCTCTTTCTTTAGGTCTTCCTCTGACCATCATCACCTCAGATGTAGATCTTTATGAATTGGTTTTATTCCTTGTTTCCTCATACAGAAGTGCTCCAACAATAACATCAAACTCAATACTTTATGTTGTGTTGAAACTAATAGAGGTAACAAAGTGATCCCATGGCGTGGGCAAAGAAAACAATAATGTAATTGCCTTGTATTAAAAATCAAATTTTACTCCCATGCTAGTCAACTGAACTAAGAGAGTATTAAAAGTATTTAAATGATCAACTATTTTCGTACCTTCCTTTATGCGCAAACTGTACAATTTCATTTTTAGGAAGATCATTTTCATCAAGGATTTCATCATATACATTCTTTCCAGCTTCATCCACAAACCGAATGCTGTCATCTCCGCAATAATGTTGAATGGAACATCATCGACCAAACACAAGCATATGGCACTCAGTGCTCTCTCATCGATTTCATCTCATTCTTCATCTGTTATGGTCATGGTTTTCTTTGATTTTCCCAAAATTGCCTTCACCACACCTTGTTTCACGAGCAGATCATGCATCTTAACCTTCCAGATATCAAAATTGTTCTTGCCATTGAACTTCTCGATTTCGAATTTAGCACTCTGAGTTTTCCCAACAGCAGAGGAAAAATCCAAAAAAACACTACTTATAATAACCAATCCCTTTAAAACATGGAGGAATAATGGTATAAACCTCAAAAGATTTAATACATTTTACTTTTTTAATAAATAACCTTTTTACTAACTTCACCTTTTATTTAAAATAAAAAATTAAAATCACCCTTTTAAGCATCCACCTTCATGCTTAAAAAAAAATCATTTTTTAAAATTCCTCCACCTTTTTATGCATACAATATTTGTACTTCCTTTCATTATCATAGATTTGGATCTCCTTCATCTAATCCCATTTCTATGTTTACTGATTCAACATGCAATTGCCACAATTCATGCAGGAAAGGAGGACCAACCTAAATTTAGTAGGAAACATTCAAATTAAATATGATGTTTTATAGTAACAGGGCTGCATGAACTGAATTACTGGAAGATGATTCATTGAATTTTCAAAAAACTATGAAAAACCATGCAAATGTTTTCTTTAAGGGAGATCAACACTATCCACAAACAAATAGACGACGTTGTTTTGAAAATTCATGAATTTCTTAAGTCTATGACTTATCAGCGCTCCCCTCCAGCAGGAACCCTGGAGATGATGGAAAAAAACAACGCTCCTCCTATCAAGCGACCCACGCGGATCTTGCATGCTCCTCCACGGTTTGGCATTGTTGCACACTCCTCCTCTGATGGCCTTATGAATCTCCAAACGCAGATCTGATACCACTTGTTTGAATTGCAAATGCAGAAAACACAATTCACATATGATAATCAACAATCACACAGATAAGAAACACATATATTTCACGTTGTTCACCCAAACGTTGGGCTACATCCACCAAGAAGAGGTATCGGTTGTCTTATTATTCAGATCATGGAGATTACAACAGCTTCACTAATACATCTCATCTACCTCTATGGGATTACATGAATTTATATACATTTACACAATAAACTGATTATTAAATGCACTCATATCCATATCCTAACTTGGTCTTATTGGTTACAACCAATGTTGTATTATAGGATCTAAAATCATAATCCTGGAGGAATTCATTGTCACCATATTCCAACATTCCATGACCTAAATTTACACTGAATCACTATTTTTTGTTTAAAATCCATTTTTGAATGTAGAAATGAATTCAACATGCTCTAAAACCTTGGGTCATTCGTATTATACAGAAATAATCAATCAAATATGAGGATCTAACAATTTCTCACCAAATTTCAGACAAATGTTTATAGATCACATGCCCTGCCTACTTGGGACATCAACAATCAACCTCTAAAGTTGAGGCAATGAAACAATCAACCTAGAATGTGACACAATGAATTGGAAACAACTATTAGTGGGTTTTGAATATAAGAATTGGAGGAGATTAAATAAACTCGACATTATTCATTATCAATAATAAGGTAGAGATGTTGCGTCCATATTTATTTTAAAAATGTTCATTTTCACTAAAATCTTGTGTTGAAAATTATTAAACTCCACACATACAAGAAGAAGAGCCTCACCAGAGCCCACATTATCATGATGTCATCATGGCTTAAACCCTGGTCTATGGCAGATGGAATTTGAATAAATCTGTGCCACATACCTTTCGGTCAATAAATTCAAAAATATAACCAAAAATTTGATATTTGCGTACTTTCTCTCATTTTTATTTCAAAAGGTTTTGGGCAAGTTATGGCTACCAAAGAGTTTTGGAAAGTCCAAAAAGTTAATGCACTCCAAGTGCATTTTTATTCATCATGTGTGCAGCTTTCATAATTCATGCTTTTACAAGTTGTATGTAATATTTTCCATAAATCGTATGACTTATTGAATTAAACTTGAGTTCTTACACATTTTTTTGGTCACCTCATTGATCAATTGACAACATGTGTCCATGTTCCCTGAAAATATTAAAAGAGATTTTCTCCATGGGAAAAGTGGTTTGCTTTCCTCTTTCAAAAACCATAACAAGGAAGGTCGTTGCACCTTGCTATATGCATGGGGTGTGACGATGTTTGATCGTCGCACTCTGCCCTAAAACTGGACTGTGACATCATCACATGCTGCTTGTGCATAGGATGTGATGTTTCTTAAAGCAAAGGAAAAGTAAAAATTCACAAATGTTCTAGAAGAGAATCTTCTAGAAGATGAGGTGGCCTCCGATCGGTTTGGATCTTACTCACTTCTATGATTTAGTGGGATCATCCCAATCTCCTCATCCATCTCTCTTTCACACTATATAAAGAGGGATCTCTCATGGAAAAGGCTAACGTTGAATAGGCTAAGATTTGCATGGAGAGTTCTACTATAGATTATGCTTGAGAGCTTTGCTTTAGTTCTTTAAGTCAAATTGTGGATCTTCTTCATCAAAGGCATTGGAGCAAAAGTGTGTGTGTTGGAGCAAATATCCATTGACAGGGGACCTTGCAACATCAAGGCATGCCGCATAGGTTGTATTCTCCACTTTCCATTTAATATAATGCAACAATACATTTCTTCCCTATAAAGGTATCTTAACTTTTATTGTATAATTCCTTGATCTTATACATAGAACTCATTGGAATATATAGATCTTTGTTTTCCCTCTTTGTTGGTTTCTTCTTCTTTAAAAGATTCACCATTCTGCAAACTCAAAGAAGGATCTACAAGGAAGACACTAGCAAGGATCAAGCGTCCTTTAAAAGGTATGTCACTTAGACCTCATCTAAACTAGTTTATATGCCAATGAAGTTTAAGGTGAAGTGTGTATTCTATCTTGTTTTTTTCTAGTTTCCTGTGGAAGTTAGGGAGATATGTTTGTGTCCACACTTACCGATTAATCAGATAAAAAAATTGGTCACCATACTGGGGAAATGACGTTTTTTTGGTTTTTTGCCTCTTATTTTCTTTTAGCCTGCCTTATTTTGGTTAATTTCATTCTCTGAGTCAGTGGATGATCCATCTTGACTCCCTGGGTATGAAGGTTCAGTGAGAAGTTTTGTATATCTTCCCATTTTCCTTTATTTTCAAAGATCGTTGCAATGTACTCTATAGATAGCCCACAACGATCCTCTAACATTACACTCTACTGGTGCAGACCAGTGCAATGATGTCACACTGTACCTTATTGATAACATGTGACGACCCTAGATCGTCGAACTGTGCTCCACTGCAACCTGTGACAATTCATGTAGGAATTGTTGGGTAATAACCATCTTTATTTTCTCTACCCATTTTTTCCTCTACTTCCTGGGATGAACTTCTAAGTGAATGATTGATTTATAAGTTTGAATTTTGCATTTGATTGATTTTCAGAAATTGAAAGAGTTCTTTGTAAACTTTGTAAGTTTTGCTTTTGGTTTCTTGTCATAAGGATATAATCTCCAGATATTGGTCTTGAGTTCTTATTTGACAAAGAATCCTTGATTTATTTGGATTTTTGGATTGTTTTTACTTTCAAGAATGTTAATTGATTAAGAAACAATTTTTGTTTGTATTTGGAAAAAGGTTTTCTTGTCATTTCATTTTTCTCTATTGTGGGTTTCATTTAGGAATAGTGTTGAGAATGTGCTAATCTTCTTGGATTATGCTTTCTTTTCTTCATTGCATCTCTAATCTGATTGGAGAAAGAAAGAACTGAGGTCATTCTTCTTTTAAGTAGTCTTTACAAAAAAGTTGTTACATTCAAAAATTTTGTGAAAAGAGGAAAATTGGAAAATTTAGTAGTTTTTGATTATTTGGTATCTTTTTAATTCAAAAATTGAGAAATTGTGTTTCATAGATTTTGAATTTCATAAAAAGACACCTTCTCCTTACTGTAATTATAGTTCATCAAATTAAAATATTCCATATCATCTCTTCTTTGATTTTATTGGGTCAAGGTCAAATACATCATCAGTTTCATTTTTGTTTCCCTTTTGAGTAAACAACAACTTTTAAAATACAATGCAATTTTGAAATTTATTAGTAACTTTTATTTTCTAGAAATTCTCTACCCCAACATTAGCTAGGATAACCCTTTGGAATAGGTTGTAAGGCACACTCTCCAAAGCATCAAAACACACAATAGTATCTTGTGATAGGGAGAGTTCAAATACACTTGCTACATTTTGTCTTGGGAATCCCTTCTTAACAAGGGTCAAATATGAGGTCGTATTAGGACTGGCAGAGTTACTCACCCTACTTTGTTGGTCTTAGTGTAGAGATTGTGCATATTATTGGGGGACACTTGAGAATAAAATTCCGTGGAGACCTTCTCGAGTTGATTTTTGGCTTAGATACCCTGTCTTTGCACGTGGATCGGACCGTCAACTGTTTCCCCAGGCATCATTGTCGTAATTGGTAACCTTAGTGGCATATTTCTTTAGGGTATTTACACGAGGTGACTGTGGAGGGGAAAGTTTTCATAGTACCTGGAATCGATGTTAGCCAAACTCACTTGGGCTCCTTGGAGGCTATACCGACGATTATGTGTGGGATCTTGCACCAGGGTGTAAGTTTGTTAAGTAGGTCATCAATGTAAATTTTCCACCCGCTTTATCCCAACCACTTCTTGTCTTGATTTTGTGACATTGGCTTTCATCACCAACTAGTGACTTCGAAATAAGAAGTTTTGTTTACGTGTTTGATTTCTATATTTTGTTAGTGAGTGTTGTTTGTTTCTCTAGTTGGCCATATATTAGTTTAGTTCTTTATTTGGAGCGGCCAGCATCGACCCTCGCCATTTATGTAGGATGCAAGGGTTACCTCCGGAAGATATGGAATATTATGTTCCTTTGCTTCCTAACTCACCAGAGGGTTCTCCTGAAGGAGAAGTCAATAACGACATAGCCTCTCAGATTGGAAGTTTTACTCCATTGGAGGAGTCAATACTTCCCATAAATCCGTTATTGATTGTTGTACAATATCCACATTTTCTCTGGATAAATTCATCGGGAGACGTTGTTGTTGAAGAATATATTGAAATATCTACTGGACCTCATGCAAATTCTAGCGTAGATGATGCTCTTTTTCAAAGTGAGTTGTTTAGAACTCCAGTTCATACTGATGGAATTTTTAATCCTAGCTTCATCCCTATCCATTCTTTTTGAGGACCTCTTCGGGACACGATATTTTTGATAAACTAGGAATGAATCCTAATCAACCTATGGAATTACAAACGTTTGTGACTTCCACTGCTTATACAGTACCTTTAGATCATTTTACTGGCACAACCAGTAATGTCATCACAGTTTCATACCAATTTTTGGTTGGTTCTCAGTCGATTCTTCCTCTCCAGCTCGCTAAATCTATCATGGTCCCACAAGCTAGGCTTGTTTATGTCAGAAATATAGTTATCACTCAAGATACTATTGGAACACCTCTTCTACTTAAATCAAATCCATCACTTCCCCATGGGTATAATTCTTTGAATGCTTCCATTGCTAATCTTGCCCAGAATCCATCCAGACGGTCTAATATTTTTGTTCCAGTAGGATATAATGTTGCTAGTAATTTTGTTCCTACACCTACCGAGGTTCTCTCAGGGGGGGGATTTCATTCCTCCTCCACCTTTTCCTGGAGGATCTAATTGTCCTGTGTTGGCATGTTTTTAGACAGAGGTAGAGTATGCATGTTTTTCATTGATGGTGAAGATCAACATGATCAGTAGCGTAGAGATAATGGAAAGATCAACAGTGTAACCTCAGAAGGAGGAAAACAGTCAAATCACGACAAAGGTGGCAAGATCAGCAGTGTAAGCTCAGAAGGAGGAAAACAGTCAAAGCACGACAAAGGTTTCATTTCAGAGTTTCAAAAATCAGGAAATCCAAAGGAAAGAGGTTCAAACTCACGATAATAGTCCTAACCATTGGATTCATAGGACACATGGCAAGTGATTGGAATTTTGTTGACTTGCACATTGGAGGACTCAACGGAGCATGGTGTGGGAACTTGCGATATGTGATATCGTGGACCATTGATCAGGCATGTCGAAGGCCCATGAAGTTGCAAAATCGCGATAAGATATTGATCGTTGATTCAAGAAGGACACGTGGTGAAATCATGATAATATCTGGACCGTTGGTTCCATAGGACTCATGGCGAAAGATCATCGTTTTGTTGACTGGAAAGTCAAAGGAGCGAAGTGCTCATTTGATTGGCGAGTGGTCATATATCATGGTCACATTGTCGAGAGCTAGAGAGAAGAGGTAGAGAAGCCAAGCTCTATTTCGGAGTTCTTAACATGGAGAGTTGAGAGGACTCATCACAGAATACTTGAGACGCGAAAGTGCGAAATGCATTTTCGAACAAGGCTATGGTCACAGCCAGCGGTTACATCTGCGAAAGATGGAGGAAGAAGATAGAAGTGTTAAGCTCCATCTCGGAGTCTCGCCGATCGCGACTTGGAGTATTGAGAACCTTCATCAGAGGAATCGTGATATGCGAGATCGCGATGAGATCTGGATCGTCGGATCATTGGAGATCTCGATCATTGATCAGGCTTGATAAAGTTCATAAGTTCACGAAATACGAAGCTCCTTTTGGCGCATCCTGTGGTCACTGTCGGTGGTCACGTGAGGGGAAGAAACTAGGGGTGTTAAGCTCCATCTCAGAGTATTGGTGATCGTGACTTGGAGTGTCAAGATCCTTCATCACAGGAATGACGAGATGCGAAATCACGAAATTAAAATTCATTTTAGCGCTCGGTCACAGCTAGTGGACATATGAGATAAACACAAAATCCTATGGATTTAATCCAACGGTACTGGTTAATTGGAAAATTGATCGAAGGGTTACTGTTTCACCTCACAAGTAATCGATTAGTTACGATTCAGTTAGCAGAACTGAATCATGATTCTTGGACGGTTGGCGGCTCAGTTGTTGATGCATTTTCTTGGAGATTCAAGGTGTAACTGAATAGGTGGTATAGGATCAAATGGATACACAATGACTGTGGAAGGTTAGTCGTTCTGAATGAAAAATGAGTTGAACTGTAAGAAAGGGAAAATTACAGTATGCGCAGTGTGAGATAAAACTCAGAGATGAGTAACAGATGAGGAATAGACAGAAGCAAGAGAAGAATTGCAGAACAGCTTGAAGCAGAGAAGAATTGCAGAATAGATAGAGGAAGAGAAGAATTGTAGAACAACTTGAAGCAGAGTAGAATTGCAGAACAAACAGAGAAAGAGAAGAATTGCAGAATAGCTTGAAGCAGAGAAGAATTGCATAACAAACAGATGAAGAGAAGAATTGCAGAACGGTTAGAAGCAGACCAGATTTACAGAACAGAGAAGAAGTGGTAAGAATCGATTTATCTGTGTTGTTGTTTATTCAATCATTTATTTATAATAAGAGAGGTAGGGTGGTGCTAGGGAGGACTGTGGTCCTCTAATATTCGAGTTGGTGCTTGAATATTGGGATTTGTAGCTTCCATCTAGTTGTAACTAGAAAACAGGGTGGCAAGGTGGTGCTTGGGAAAACACAAAGTTTTCTATATGCAAGTTGGTGCTTGTATAAGTGGAAGTAGGTGCTTCCATCTAGTTGGTGTTGGAACACTCAGGGAGTTGGTGCTTCCTTCTAGTGGGTACTAGAGAAACCAGAGAGTTGGTGCTCTCAAACAAGTTGGAGCTTGTAAAACAGAGGTAGTAGCCTCACTTTGAGTTGGTGCTCAAACATAGATGATGTACAGAACTTAAAAGACTGCAGGCTATCATTTCAAAGAAGAAGAGGTTTTCTCCCTTTATGGGTTTCCTTGTGAAAATATGTCTCTTTGTATATCTTATGTGTGAATGATGCTCATTATTTATGTTGTTCATATGATGTATAATATTGATGGTCACTTGATGAAAGATTAAAAATTGTTTAATAGACTTAATATTGTTTAAGCACAGTAACAACTGATTCACCCCCCCTCTCAGTTGTCTTAGTAATTTCAACAATTGGTATCAGAGTTGGTTCCTTTTATTTAAAGGTAGATATGTAAGCTTAAACATGACAAGTCATGAAGGGACTTCAGCCAGTAAGCCTCCTTTGTTTGATGGAACAAATTTTGCCTTTTGGAATGTTAGAATGAGAACATACCTAATGGCCTTAGGTGATGATGTTTGGGATGTAGTAGAAACTAGATATACAAAGCCTGTTGTGCTAGCTTCCAAGGATGATAAGTTAGAATTTAGATTTAATGCTAAGGGAATGAATTCTATCTTGAATGGACTTGCAGAAGCTAAGTTTGTAAAGGTGATGCATCTTCAAACTACCAAAGAAATGTGGGATAAACTTATTAGCAGCTATGAAGGAAATGAGAAAGTAAAAGATGCCAAACTTCAAACATTTAGGTTGAAGTTTGAACAACTAAAGATGAATGAAGATGAAACAGTTAGCAAGTAGTTTTTAAGAGTTGAAGAACTTGTGAATGCCATGAAGGATCTTGGTGAGAAGATTGAAGAATCAATTTTAGTTCAGAAGATTTTAAGATCTTTGCTTGATAAATTTAATCCAGAAGTCTCTGCAATAGAAGAACTAAATGATCTTAAAACTCTGTCCATTGATCAACTCCTAGGAACTTTAACTGCATATGAAATGAGAATCAACTAAGATAAATCCATTACTAGAGAAGAATATTTTAAAGAAGACAAGAATATTGATTCAGATTTAGATGATATTGTGTCAAATTTGTGAGAAGGTTAAAGAAAGGATCAGTAAAATATCAAGGCAAGCTTCCCTTCAAATGTTTTAACTGTGGTAAGATAGGTCATTTTTCATCTAAGTGTCCCCATCAGAAAAAGGAACAGAACTCTGATGATGAAAAGAAGTACAAATTCAAGAAATATAGTAAAAAGAAAAGTTTGTGTGCAAATAATGACAATTCCTCAGAAGACATAAATAGTGATTCATCATGTGAAGACAAAGTGAATGATTTTATGCTTATGGCTATGGGAGATCTTGATGATGAGAACACAAGAGGTGAAATGGATGATGAAGAAGCCATGGTGGATATGGAAGGTGAATTAATCAGTGCTTTGGAAGAAATTGACAGACTTAGATGTAAGAAGAGAAAACAAAAACAGTTGTTGATGCAGTTTAAAATGAATGGTGAAAAGCCCGATGAAAACTTTTCTCTACTAAAAGTGGAGTTAGAAGAGGAAAAGAAAATAGAAGACATACTAAAACAACAATTGTCAGAGAAGAAAGTGAGGTGTGAAGCCTTAGAAGAAGAGATAGTAAAAACCAGAAAAGAAATGGAGAAGTTTAAGGCATTGTATCATCAAAATTTTCCAAGTATTAAAGCTTCAAAAGAATTAACTTTCATTCTAAATCAGCAAAGGAATCCAAAGTTGAAAGCTGGCTTGGGCTATGAAGAAGGATCAAGTAGTGATCATTCAAGTAATATATAACCCATAAAGTTTGTCAAAACTACAATCATTGACAAAAACCACTCTGCAGAAACAAAGAAAGAAAATCAACCACCAAGAAGGAATGAAAGAAAAAGTACCAGAACCGAATCTGTAGATCAAAGAAATAACACAAACACATTTTTTGATCAAAGAAATCATCAGCATGGAAGAAATCGACTATAGCCTTTTTCCAGGTACAAAGGTTTTTTCTATGGTTATTGTTTTTTCTGCTCTAATTTTGGTCACAAAGCTGTAAATTGTTCTTTAAGATTTAGATATGAACAATCAAGATATTCAATGAATAACCATCTTCCACAACAAAGATCGAGACAATCAAGCAACAAACAACCTCAGACTATAAATCATGTGATGGCTAAGAAAAGGACGCAGGTTAAGCATAATAGTAGTTATGAGAATAGCAATTGCTATGATCTTCTATTTAGTGAACCAGAATGTTACATATGTCATAACTATGGACATAAAGCTATAGATTGTCGCTTAAGGAATTACAAGCCAGATTTGATCCCCACTGCTGAAAATGTCAAGGTTTGGAAGAAGAAAGCAGATGACAAGTGTGGACTAGTGTTATCAGCCCAAAGACAAAAGAATCCATGGTATATTGACAATGGATGTTCCACACATATGACTGGAGACAAAAGTAATTTTCTAACTCTAAGTGAAAGCAAATCGAGGAATGTAACTTTTGGAAATGATGCACCAGGAAAAATAAAAGGTAAAGGAATGGTAAGTTTGAGTAATGGCAAAGGGAAAGATCAATATGTGTTGTTTGTAGAAGGTCTGAAACATAATATGATTAGTGTCATTCAAGTCTGTGACCGAGGATGTGAAGTCGTTTTTACCTCTAATGACTGTAGAATAAAATATGTGAATTTAGGAAAACTAGTTGCAGAAGGGATAAGAACAGAAAACAATGTCTATGTGTTAAAAGAAGAAAAAGAAGAATTCCACTTAAGCAAGTATGATGAAAGTTGGTTGTGGCATAGGAGACTTGGACACCTAAATTTTGATCATATAATCAAGCTCAGAAACAGTGGGGCATTAAAAGATCTTCCAAAGATATCAAATCCATACAACTATGTTTGTAAACCCTGGCAGATAGGAAATCTTACTCGCACTCAGTTCAAATCTAAAAACTTTCCTTCAACAGAAAAACATTTCCAGTACTACATATGGATTTATATGGACCATCAAGGAAAGAAGGTACAGGAAAAGAAAATTATTTTATGTTGATTATTGATGATTATTCTAGACTAACATGGGTTGCCTTTTTGAAGGAAAAATATGAAGCATTTGAAAAATTCAAAGTGTTTATGTCTCTGACTAAGAATCAAATAGGAAAAAGATTAAAGGCAGTAAGGTTTGATAGAGGAGAAGAGTTTAGTTCATGGAACTTCAAAGAGTTCTATGATAAACATGCGATCAAAAGAGAGTACACAATTCCAAGGAATCCACAACAAAATGGAGTTGTTGAGAGGCAGAATAGATTAGTACAGCAAATGGCAAGATCAATGATGAATGAAAGGAACATACCTCAGACATATTGGGTGGAATAAATTCATACAACTGTTCATATCCTTAACAAAGCTCACCTCAGGCCACACAGTGACAAGACTCCTTATGAACTATGGTTTGGAGGACCTGCTTCAATCAAGCATTTTAAAGTCTTTGGGAGTAAATGTTATATCAAGAACAATGATGAAAATATTGGAAAATATGATGAAAAGGTTGATGAAGGTATCTTCTTGGGCTATGCTAAAAACAGTAAAGGGTATAGATGTTACAATAAGAGGCTGCATAAAATAGTTGATTGTATAGACATAAAAGTTGATGAAGAAATCCCAGTCAGAAATGTAAGCAGTACTGAACCAAGAACAAAAGGTATAGTTGAAGATGAAGATGAACAGGTCCAAGGATCAGAAAGAGAATAATCTAAATCAGATGAAGATACAAATACTCAGGTTGACATAAATCAACAGAAAGAAACAAACTCACCTCTCAGAATTGTTATAAAGAATCATCCTAAAAATCAGATAATTGGAGATATAAATAAAGGAGTTCAAACAAGAAGGAAATTGATTAAAGACTCAGAACAATCTCATGTTGATTTTTTATCTATGACTGAACCTAAATTGTTTTATGAAGCCAACCAGCATGATGATTGGATTAGAGCTATGAATGAAGAGCTTGATTAGATTGAGAAGAACCATACTTGGGAGCTTGTTCCTAGACCCGAAGATAAGAATGTAATAGGTTCCAAAAGGGTGTTCAAGAATCAAATGAATGAAAAAGGACAAGTTGTTATAAATAAATCCAGATTGGTCTGTAAAGGGTATGCACAAGTTGAAGGTCAGGACTTTGATGAAACTTTTGCACCAGTGGCAAGATTGGAGTCCATCAAAATGTTCCTTGCATATTCTTGTCATAAGAACTTTAAAGTGTATCAGATGGATGTTAAGTCATCTTTTCTTAATGGAAATATAGAGGAAGAAGTATATATGGAGAAACCTAAAGGATTCTCATTGACAGATAATCCTAATTATGTTTGCAAGCTGAAGAAGGCCTTATATGGACTAAAACAAGCACCATGAGCTTGGTATTATAGACTGGACAATTTTTTATAAGAAAAAGGGTTCAAGAAAGTGGTTTTCTAACTCTATGAAAATAGAGTTTGAGATGTCCATGATAGGAGAATTGTCATATATTCTTGGTTTACAAGTAAATCAGAGTTCTACAGGAATATTTATCTCTCAAGAAAAATATTTGAAAGAGATGTTGAAGAAATTTCAAATGGAGGATTCCTCTCCTATTAGTACACCTATGGTGGTTGGTTGCAAGCTCAGTAAAGATGATATGTCACCAGATGTTGATCAAAGGACACACCGATCAATGATAGGCAGTCTTTTATACATCACAGCTTCTCGTCCTGATATAATGCAAGATGTTGGAATGGTAGGTCGCTATCAGTCTAATCCTAAACAAAGTCATCTAGTAGTGGTAACAAGGATATTCAAGTACTTGAAAGGCACAATGAATTATGGTCTGTGGTATCCCAGAAATTAGAACTTTTAGTTAAATGCTTATTCAGATGTTGATTGGGCAAACTGTGTTGATGAGAGAAAAAGAACCAGTGGAGGAGCATTCTTTCTGGGTGACTCATTGGTAGCATGGCTTAGTAAAAGGCAATGATCCATTTCATTATCAACTACAGAGGCAGAATACATTGCTGCTGCTACTTGTTGCACACAAATTGTATGGATGATACAAACTCTTGTAGATTTGAAGGTAACTTACACTGATCCCATTCCACTTCACTGTGATAACACCAGTGCCATCGGTCTCTCTAAGAATCCTGTACTTCATTCAAAATCTAAGAACATACCAATAAAATACCATTTTCTCAGAGAACAAGTTACAAACAGAATTGTTCAAGTGAATTATATTCCTTCCATAGAACAGATAGCTGATATCTTTACTAAACCGTTAGTAGTGACCCTTTTTGGATATCTTCGTCAAAAGTTGGGGGTTATAACTTATTTCTCCTAATCTGTTCACTTGATCAGGGGGAGTACTTATTGAATATCTTTTGTATTTCTAAGTTGCTCATAGTTGACAGGGGGAGTATGTACAGCAACAACTCAGGGGGAGCGTGTTTCTTCTTTGACATTGATTTCAAAGGGGGAGAAAGTGTGGTAAATTTCAAGGATTCTACAGTGGTGGTAATTTCAAGGATGCTACAGTGGTGGTAATTTCAAGGATGCTACAGTGGTATAATTGCATGTTTTTCATGGGGTTGCCATCAATGCCAAAGGGGGAGATTGTTGGCATGTTTTTAGACAGAGGCAGAGTATGCATGTTTTTCATTGATGGCGAAGAATAGGACGATCAGTAGCATAGAGATAATGGCAAGATCGGCAGTGTAAGCTCATAAGGAGGAAATCAGTCAAAACACGACAAAGGTGGAAAGATCAGCAGTGTAAGCTCTGAAGGAGGAAAACAGTCAAAGCACGACAAAGGTTTCGTTTCGGAGTTTCACATATCAGGAAATCCAAAGGAAAGAGGTTCAAATTCGCAATATGAAAAATCATGATAACAATCCTGACCATTAGAGTCATAGGACACATGGCAAGCGATTGGAATTTTGTTGACTTGCACATAGGAGGAGTCAACAGAGCATGGTGTAGGAACTCATGATATGTGAGATCACGAAAAGATCTGGACCATCAAATCATTGTGATCGTGGACTGTTGATCAGGCATGACGAAGGCCCATGAAGTTGCAAAATCATGATAAGATCTTGACCGTTTATTCAAGAAGGACACGTGGTGAAATCGTGATAATATTTGTACTGTTGGTTCCATAGGACTCATGGCGAAAGATCATCATTTCACTGACTGGAAAGTCAAAGGAGCGAAGTGCTCATTTGATTGGCGAGTGGTCATATCTCGTGGTCACATTGTCGAGAGCTGGAGAGTAGAGCTAGAGAAGCCAAGCTCTATTTCAGAGTTCGTAAGATGGAGAGTCGAGAGGACTCATCACAGAATACCCAAGATGCGAAAGTGAGAAATGTGTTTTCGAATAAGGCTGTGGTCACAGCCAATGGTTACATCTGTGGAAGATGGACGAAGAATCTAGCGGTGTTAATCTCCATCTCAGAGTCTCGACAATCGCAACTTGGCGTATCGAGAACCTTCATCACAGGAATCGTGATATGCGAGATCGCGATGAGATCTATACTGTCAGATCATTGGAGATCTCGATCATTGATCATGCTTGATAAAGTTCATAAGTTCGTGAAATACGAAGAATCTTTTGGCGTAGCCTGTGGTCACCGTCGATGGTCACGTGAGGGGAAGAAACTAGCGGTGCTAAGCTCCATCTTGGAGTCTCGGTGATCATGACTTGGAGTGTCGAGACCCTTCATCAAAGGAATGCCGAGATGTGAAATCATGAAATTCAAATTCTGTTTAGAGCTCGATCACAGCTAGTGGGCATATGAGATAAACGCAAAATCCTATGGATTTAATCCAACGATACTGGTTAATTGGAAACTTGATCAAAGGGTTACTATTTCACCTCACAGGTAATTGATCAGTTATGATTCAGTTAGCAGAACTGAATCATGATTCTTGGACGGTTGGCGACTCAGTTGTTGATGCGTTTTCTTGGAGATTCAAGGTGTAATTGAATAGGTGGTATAGGATAAAATGGAGATGCAATGACTGTGGAAGGTTGGTCGTTCTGAATGAAAAATGAGTTGAACTGTAAGAAAGGGAAAATTACAGTATGCACAGTGTGAGACCGACAATATGCATAGTGTGAGATAAAATTCAGAGATGAGTAACAGATGAGGAATAGACAGAAGCAAGAGAAGAATTGCAGAACAGCTTGAAGCAGAGAAGAATTGCAGAATAGACAGAGGAAGAGAAGAATTGTAGAATAACTTGAAGCAGATCAGAATTGCAGAAAAGACAGAGGAAGAGAAGAATTGTAGAACAGTTAGAATCAAACCAGATTTACAGAACAGAGAAGAAGTGGTAATAATCGAATTATCTATGTTGTTGGTTATTCAATCATTTATTTATAATAAGGGAGGTAGGGTGGTGCTAGGGAGGACTATGGTCCTCTAATATTCGAGTTGGTTCTTGAATATTGGGAGTTGTAGCTTCCATCTAGTTGTGGCTAGAAAACAGGGTGGCAGGGTGGTGCTTGGGAAAACACAAAGTTTTCTATATGCAAGTTGGTGCTTGTATAAGTGGAAGTAGGTGCTTCCATCCAGTCGATGTTGGAACACTCAGGGAGTTGGTGCTTCCTTCTAGTGGGTGCTAGAGAAACCAGAGAGTTGGTGCTCTCAAACAAGTTGGAGCTTGTAAAATAGAGGTAGTAGCCTCACTATGAGTTGGTGCTCAAACATAGATGATGTACAGAACTTAAAAGATTGCCTATCATTTCGAGGAAGAAGAGGTTTTCTCCCTTTATGGGTTTCCTCGTGAAAATCTGTCTATGTGTATATCTTATGTGTGATTGATTCTCATTATTTATGTTGTTCATATGATGTATAATATTGATGGTCACTTGATGAAAGATTAAAAATGGTTTNTCAACATCTTGGCCCTAATATCTCCAATCAAGTTGGAGGCACCAGTCATTTTTTCGCTTCTGGTTTTTTAAATTCTTGTTGGAGGTCAACCTCAAGTTGGTGGGAAACCTCAAGTTGGAGGCCATAACCCAGTTTATGGACAAATTATACCTGGATTACAATATCAACCTTGGAATTTTCCTGTCCAAGGGAATAAAAAACCATCTGGGGGGAAACATCCTCAAGTTAATTCTTTTGTACCCCCTAATCTCGGGCAACCGTATCCAGGTTCTATGAATCCTACTTGGGGTCAAAAGTTTTAGTCTAATACTCATTTCCAAGGAAACTTACCTAATCAACCAACTCATGTTGGCTATTCAACTCAAAATCCTCCACCACTGATTTTTTCAAGACTTTCTAAATATCTACAGACTTCTTATGGTCCTACTGGTATACCTACAGGAATCCCTCCTCAAAACTACCAGTTTCCTCAAGTGAACTAACGGTTTCCATTTCTTGCTACTTTGGATTTACCGGATTTATCTAGGATTTTGAATGATCCTATTTTGCATTCTCCTTATTGGCCTGTCATACATGCCAAATTGTCATCAGACATTCCTAAATTTGACAGTTGATCAAGAGAGGACCCAAATAATCACATCATCACATTCCATCTTTGGTGTTTTTCCAACTCATTGTTGGACGACTCTATAAGATTACATCTTTTCCAACAAACTCTTACAAGTTTGACATCGAAATGGTATATTGAGTTACCATAAGGATTCTTTAATGACTTCAATACCTTATCCATGGCGTTCTTAACGCATTACCAATTGCCAATTCGATATGAGACACGAATTGAAATTTTGAGTTCATTTAAACAATCCTCTTCTACTCATATTTCATATCATATTAATGAGTGGAGGAGGAGAAGACGCTTAATCAAAGTTCCCCTTCCTGATCAACTATTGGTTGAGTGGTTTACCAAATCGCTCATTGGTCCTATAGCCCGTGATGTTTCCATGTGTGGTGTCGTCATTGAAGAGTAGGTGATTAGTCATGCTCAATATCTAGATCTCGTTTATTCACAAACTAGCACACTATATGACTTGATCCTTGATGCTCCTTGTCCATCTATGAATCCTACCCCAACACCTCTAGTAGTTTCTCATGATGTTGATGGTGTGATTGTCACTTTTCATGCTGATGCTCAGTGTTGGCACAGGGGCAGACCCGGGGTTCAACGCTACAACAACACACCAACAAAACCCTAACTACTGGCCCTTTTGGCAACACCTGCAAAGCAGATGAAGTCTCAACTGAGGTAGAGGCAAGGGTGGTTTCATGACTAAAATGTCTACAACCTTAGTTGGGACACATATCAATGATTGTAACACCTTAATAGAGCACTTAGTTATTATGGTCCATTAGTAATAAGCTTTAGTTCACAGTGCAGCTAAATCCTAACAACAGATCAATGCAGTATTCACACAGATCCAATAGATTTAAGCACGAAGCACACACATAGAGATCAGATCTAGCATTCATTCACATTATTCAGCACTAAACTATTGATGGGTGTTCTATATTCACTAAAAACACACTAAAAACCCTCAATTAAATTGTCAACCCGGGGTAAGTAAACTTAGAGTTGTAGCAAAATATATGCCAAGGTAGAAGGGTTGGTAGTAGTATAGTCTAACTAAGGAAGTGGCTACCTAAGGGTTAATCTATTCAAGCAAACCTATCTAATGAGCAAGCCCTACTAAGAAACTTAAAACTATTTAACCTAAGTACTTTTTGAACAAGGATCGATGGATAGTTCTAGAAAAACAAGTGAAAACCCTATTTAAAGCAAACTAGTTCATAACAATAAGCAAAAGAAACTATTAAGCATAACAATAAGCAAATAGAAAAAGAAACTATTAAGCATGACAATAAGAAAATAACAAAAGCAACTAGTAAGCATGACAATAAGCAAATAGCAAAAGAAAACTACTTTCACTAGCCCACCTAAATTCAATGAGCAACAACCCTTAGTAAATAAACAAGCAACTATACTATCAAAGAAAGAATAAACAAGTAAGCAATTTAACCTATTAAATAAAGTAAGCATCTGACTACCCTCAGATAACTTCTACTGCAAGTAATCTAATTAAAACTGCTCATTGAACAACTAATTAAGCTAAGAGGCAAGTGAACTCCATTCTTAATTCAAACTTCAAAACTATTTCTAATTCATAAAAGGAAATCTATTTAATTGAAAGAAAGAAGAACTAATAACTAATCTTTAATCTATGATAAGTAAAACTTCTCTTTAATCTATCAAAACGAAAAACTATCTACCCTACAACAACAATAAAACTATCTTTTGATCTATGAAAGCAAGAAACTATCTTTTAACCTATGAAAACTCAAATATAGTGTTGGTGGTTGTGTGAATGTCTTCAGTGTCTTATAATATCTCGATGGCACTTGACAACAAAAGATAATTCAAGCAGTATAAACTCAATACTGATCTCAATAGCAAAGTGAAAGGTATGGATTAAACAATCCAATGAGAACTTAGCCATTACGGAAACAATCGTCAATTACCCTGCATATTCATGGAATTATTAACCATCAACAATATAATGAAACTATAATGGTACTCTATGCTATGTAAGAAAAATTCATAATCAAATTCAATCATTAACTAAGAATTGTAATTGAAATCTAATTCCAAGAAAGAAAGTGCATAAAATGAAACTATGTTATATCTATTTTAATAATTCAAAATGCAAGAAAGAAATTCCTTAAGAACAAGAATTAAAAAATGACATATAAAAGGTAAACTAATGAATACATTAACTAACAACTAATTAAGCAAGATCTACATAACAATGGAATAAGCAATCTACAATTAAAAAACTGAAGCTAACCCTATCCATCCATCAAATCCTTGGTAAAGAAAACATGAAATAAAACTTTGTTCTACTCTATTTCAAACTCTATTTTAAACTTGATTCTAAAAGCATGAATAAAACATAATCTAACTTTTAATTGCACACGAGGTTAGTGTATGAATTTAAAAATTCGTTCCTAACTATAGAATCAATGCATACTGACAAAAGTCTTCATACTAACCTGCAAAAGAGAGTTAAAATAATTAAACTGTTGGTTTTTATTCATATGATATATGAGAGATATTCGATGTATTATTATAATAATGAGTGTTCCATATATAGTTAACATAAGGTGACCATCCATGAAAGTGTGCGTCCCTTGAATAATCAAATAACTATTTATTATTATCATTTACTTATTAATTATTATCTTTAGAGAATGTCTTCCCGATGTTTTCCAAACATCAACACTCCCTCTCAACGAGGGAGACATTCTACAACATGCCACTCTTGTATTTGAAGTATACAAAATTCACCCTAGACTCATGAAACTTATCTTTTAGTCTTGGGAGACATCTCTCTCCTACCTGAACTGAGGAGAAACTCCTTCCATGGCTCTCCCTTTGAGCCAATTAAATCTCCCTAAGATTAGGCTCACTTGAGTCCACATGTAATAGCATAGCATCTTGAGTCTTTATCATTCCTTGTCAAATCACCATGACTAGGAAAAATACCACACCAAGATCTTTCACCACAGGCACACACCTATGAGTGAATGTTTGCTTGATGCTAACTGACACATGGAAAGCACTTCAAGCACCTCGAGTCCATATTATTCCTTGTCATGATCAAGGAAGGACTATGTCTAGGTCCATTTACCACAAGTGCACCTTTGTGATAAATGTATCCTATCTCCCTTGGTCTGCAGCCCAATGTAGGAGAAGTTATGCCCGATGTTGAAACATCAACACTCCCTCTTAGCTAGGGAGGTATATTTCCATTGTAGTACACAACTACTGTCCAGAGACACACAGCCTCCGCTAGTGGTACAAAACCACCATAGTAGTAAAATATCTGTCACACATGGCACTCCTAGGTGGACTTCTAGAGGATACTCCCTCTAGGAACACTTAGGGTCAACTCCCCATAGTGTGAGACATCAAGGGTCAACTCCCTTGACATGTCCTCATGTTCTCTTAACATGGGACAATGGGCTATAAGCCCAAATACACTTATTCCTTCTCGAATAAGTGTCCTCATAGATCAACTCAACTCAATTCACAGAGGAGTACGATCTATAGAAAGTTTGTCACACATGGCACTCCATGTGGACTTCTAGAGGCTACACCCTTTAGAAACACTAGGGTCAACTCCCATAGTGTATGACGTCAAGGGTCAAATCCCTTTACATGTTCTCATGTGATGTCCACATGGGACATTGGCTTATAAGCCCAACTGCACTTATTCCTTCTCAAATAAGTGTACCACTTATCCCTTCTTGGATAAGTGTCCTCACAAATCAACTCAACTCAATTCACAGAGGAGTACGATCAGGAGAAAGTTTGTCACACATGGAACTCCATGTGGACTTCTAGAGGCTACACCGTCTAGAAACACTAGGTTCAACTCCCATAGTGTATGACGTCAAGGGTCAACTCCCTTGATATGTCCTGATGTGCTCTCCACATGGGAAATTGGGTTATAATCCCAACCGCACTTGTCCCTTCTCGGATAGGTGCCCCACTTATTCTTTCTTGGATAAGTGTCATCACAGCTAAAATCAACTCATTCACATAGGAGTACGATTTGGAGAATGTCTCGGGAAGCTGCAAACATCAACACTCCCTCTCAGTGAGGGAGGCATTCTCTGCCATGCCAAGTCTGTCACAGAAGCACTTAAACTTCATCCTGGTTTGGTAAGAACATCAACAACATGCTCATCTATAGAAAGGTACTACACCAATACTTCCTTCATTTGCACCACGTCTCAGATGAAATGGTACTTGATTTCAATTTGGCTTGATTTGTCATGAAACACCGGATTATCAGATATATTCACACAAATTAATGAATAATGGTGGAATCCAGCACATGTTCGGATAGATCTGCAAGGAGCTTGTGAAACCACACTACTTCATGGACTGTCATACTTAATGCAATGTATTATGATTTTTTTGTGCTCAACGCCATAGAGGTTCATTTCCTACTACACCAGGGAACCATGAAAGATCCCAAAGTAAAGAAACACCTAAAGGTTCTCTTTCTGTCCACTGTGCTCCCTGCCCAATCAGAGTCGAGATATTCCTTCCATATCATATCAATACTGGAAGTATATATCAATCCATGTCGAATTGTGCCTTGCAAGTATCTCAACACATGTTTCACAACAATCTACTGTGTCTATCTCAACTGACTTATAAACTGGCTAAGTGCACTCACTACATAACAAATATTTGGTCTGGTGTTAACCAGATACATCAATTATCCAATCAGCTGTCTATACATAATCAGAACAATTTCATCAAAATTGGAAGAAGACACACTTATTTTCTTTAGATTCGTCATCATAGGTGTAGTCACGAATTTCAAGTTCAATAACTAAAACTTCCTCAATTTTTCAACTCTGTACTTCCCCTGACTCAGGAAGATCTCGTCAGTGCTTTTCCACACCTCTAGTCCTAAGAAGTAGTGAATCATACCAAGGTCCTTCATCTCGAACGAAAAGGCCAACGCATACTTGCATTCAATAATAAGGATCTCTGTATTGACGAGGAATAAAGCATCAACGTAGAGGACCAAAATCAGGGACTCACCATTAATAGTCTTGTAGTACAGGCTAGAATTGACAACACTTTTGCTAAAGCCCAAAAATCATCAGGCTTCCATCAATCCTTTCATACCAAGCTCGAGGTGGTTGCTTGATTCCATACAAGGCCATTTTCAACCTGCACACATGAGACTCCTTTTCATGTATCAAGAAACCATCTACTTTCTTGATGTATACTTCTTCCTCAATCTTTCTATTGAGAAAGGTTGTCTTCACATCTATCTAATGTAGTCTCCAATCCATGGATGCTGCAAGGTAAATAATCGTCCAGATAGAAGTGTATCGAGGAACATGAGAAGATGTCTCCTCATAATCTATTCCCTCCACCTGAGAGAATCCTCTGGAAACAAATATCGCTTTGTGCTTCTTCATACTCTCGTCAGTTGTGTGTATTTGACTAGGGATGTAGGTCCAATATGTATTCAAAGACTCATTGTAACCCACAGATGTACCCTTTCTACCTAAAGGGTCTAGCTTGATCCTTTTATCCTTGGGTACATATGTATATTGGACACCCCAAATATCCTGAAGTGTCCAACCAGAAGCTTCACTCTGGTGAAGGCCTCCTCGGGCATCATCTTCCTCAAAGTCTTATGAGGACTTATGTTATGAACATACACTTTAGTTATCGATGCATCTACACACAGAAACATAGATAAATGTTGAACATGCTAAGTCATCTTGGACCATACTTGATATATCGAGGTTCCATCATGGAACCAATGTCTTTGTTCCTTCATCTAACAATTTGAGGCACGTCAGATGAATTCTACATTCCCCCTTACTAGTCCACATAGGACCCTCTAGGGAGAATGTCTCGTTATGCTACCTCAAACGTCAACACTCCCTCTAGAGCTGGAGGTGACTCCTCCTCTGTCTCTGCTCTCTCTAACACTGAAGGTAGCTCTTCCTCCTTCTCTATAGGTAACTCAATGTATGCTCCTTTTTTCTAAGAGAACCCTCTTCCCATGAACCTTTCTTTGTAATTTTTAATAAAGTCTCGTGCCTCAACGCGGCCAAGAAGTTCAACCATACATGCATAGTTCTTTGAATTTGGTGTAATGACATAATTCTTAATCATGCAATCAAAGTATTTTCATCCCTTTTCCATAAGCCATGCATGGAATATCCATGTATTCCATATCCGACAATCATAGCACTCCATAAAACCACATTTCAATCAAAGGAACTTATAATTTAGCCGAATGGCTGCCTGTGGGTGATCGACACTCATATGTGCATGTTGGCATTCGAAGCTCATATGCATTTGGATAGAGATGATCATGGAAGGTATGAATGTAGGAGGAAGCATCACAAAAATATGGAAATAGTGCAGTGAGAGGGACTCACGGATCCTTTGGAATCTAATCTTTGTATAAACATTTTCATCTATACAGACCACTCTCAAGAAACCATCAGAGACCAACACTATAAATATGTGGGTAACTGCAGGTATGGCGGTCCTTATTTATTTGACAAATATGGATTAACCAAGGTGGATGACGCTCCATCACAGTCAGAAATGTCAGTAATTTAAGGTGGATCGACGACTTTGACCACTGCCACATTTCATTGTGGAGTCTCCTCCCTGAAAATTGTGTGCAACTTCCCAACTACAGAACTCGCAAAGACATAGTCTCTCATGTCAATGACTGCTCCATTTCCAAGTGGACCTAATTCCTTTGATTGATAAACACTAATTCCCGGATAGTGAATCTCACCACCATTTCTTGTAAATATCCGTGACACAATCCTATAAAAAAAAGGCAGTCACCCTCAAACAAGACGAGCCTGTCGTGCAACGTCCCCACAAAATTGAACACAGTTGGACAACTTCAATAATGGTGCGTGTAATGGAAACAATGCCTCATTTAAATGTCCTGGCAATGATCCTATCAAACAATTCTCCACCCTCACAGAGCTCCATGACAAGATAGCTCATCCTATTGTTGTTTCGAGCATGGAACTCACAAACCCTAATTGCAATTTCATTCTCAAACCATCGCTACAATATAATAAAGCCAAACTTCCAGCTAATGCCATTCGCGAATAACTTGGCGGTGTTATTCATAAGAGGAAAATTGCGCTACATGAGGGAAAGGCTTCTCCGGAGAAAGATTTTTTTTCATTCTTGCTCTCTCGTGTTGAAGAGCAGGGTGAAAGGGATTCTCTCACTGATGATGAAGTTAAGGACAACTTCATTCTGCTTTTATTTGCAGGTCATGATAGTACCAGTTCAACATTGTGTTGGTAATATTACAGTGCAGATCATCCAGGGTTCCAAATGACTTGACACAATCTCATGATCATGTCTCTCTCATGACAAATATTCAGTTTTCTAACTCAACCTTCAAATCTGTTGTTGTTTGTATGGAAGATTCTGGACGTGGTCAAGGGTTTCAATGAGCCATTGGAAAGATATTCATATATCTTTAATCCTTTTAACATAAGTTATACATACTGACAGCTTAAACTGTTTAATAGATCCGTAATCTCATATTAATCTCTACCTGATATTTGTATATGACATAGAGGGTTGTACATTACCCTGCTTCTATGATACATAAAAAGCTATCTCTCATTTTCCTGGGCCCTCCTGTGAGGGAGTCAGCCCAGTCCCACTCTGATACCATGTTGGTTTTTATTCATATAAGATATGAGAGATATTCGATGTATTATTATAATAATGAGTGTTCCATATATAGGGAACATAAGGTGACCATCCATGAAAGGGTGCGTCCCTTGAATAATCAGATAACTATTTATTATTATCATTTACTTATCAATTATTATCTTTAGAGAATGTCTTTCCAATGTTTTCCAAACAACAACATAAACTACAACAACAAATTAAATAACAAAGGAAAATTAACAATGCATTCACATGAAATAAACAAGAGGCATCTAAGCTATAAAATGCATAAATAACTTAAATAACAGTTACCAGACTATTGGTGGGCACCCCAACAAGTTGTGGTCACTTCTCAAATGCACACCACAAGCTCAACAAAATGATTTCACCATTAAAACTTGAAAAACACAGTCTTATACAATTCTGGCAATTGAAAAATGCAAAAATAGAGGAAAATGTTTTTATCTCTATCCTCTACTTCTTAGCTATTGTATGACCACCACGGTGGTATTTATAAGATTTACAGACCAAGTGGTCAACCAATGGAGGGTCGAACCACTTCTAAAGACAACAAATTATATTAATGGTGCCCTAACTACCGAAATAGAGCGGGCCAATAATCGCCATGCTCAACAACCTAAACTGAGTTGTCAAGAGTTCAGTAGCTGGAGGGGGCAAGTATGAGTAAAATCCATGTTAATGATTCACCCACCACTGGCTTCCAATACCATAACTGCCAAATCACCCACCGTTTTTGTGCAAGATGTAGTACTGGACAAAGTGTCGGAGCGTGTACCAGATCGAGTACTGGATGGAGTGTCGAACTGAGTGTCGAAAGCATAAACATAATGCGATTTTTCCCTGTAACACCAAAAAACATAAATCAGATCCTTGGAAACATAAAAACGTGATGAATTATGCTCAATATCGACATCAAACACAAATTATACATACCTGGTGTGGATCATACCGTTTTGGCACAAAATTCTTCAAAAATATTCTCCAAAACATGAAAAACACATATATACATTCGACAAAAGTGTCTAATAAATGTCATAAAACTGATCATATCTCGGGCCCAACATTACCCCCACACTTATGATTTTGCAGGTCCCATTGCAAACAAAAAGAAATTACCCCTCGTGACTAGGCTTGCTAAGGAGGATCAGCTTTGGAAGCCTCTCCTTCTTGATGTGAAGACTTTGCCTTATGCCTCTTGTGTTGCTTCAGTTGTGCTCTGAGGCTGCAGTTGGATTTGGTCATCTCATCAACCAACCATTGAAGGAAGTTAACCTTCTCTTGGAGGACTGCATTATCATGATGAAGGTGTGTGTGTATTGTCTTCCTTTCTTCCAACTGTTGGAGAAGCTGATGGTTTTATTTTTGTAGCTTCTCAAGGGCTAGGGCAGAATAAGTGATCTCAGAGGAAGGATTAGATCCTTTGAGGGATGTGGATAATCTATCAGTCTTAGGATCTAGAGTAGGCATGGGTGAAGTAGGAGTGATGGGGGATTAATAAGGAGAGGTAGTTTCTGATTTTGTCTTTCTTTATGGCTCTAATCCATCTGCAAAAACTTCCTTAAGTCTCTTGTGAGGGCTCTAAAGATTGACAGACACCTGGATAGGATCTGAAGCAGGTAGTGGTTTTCCATAAGGTTTTGTTCTTGTTCTCCGCGTAATCTTTCAAAAGGGTCCTTTACCAAATAAATTGGCTCCCCTCCTATTTGTGGGAACAATGGGAAATTCTTGTTGGATTACTTCTTGGAGATTTTTAGGTGTAGGATGAAGAGATATTGAAGGCATTGGGAGGTTAACAATAGGCTTCTTTTGATCTTTCCTCTTGGTCTTTTTACCCGATGAGGAAGTAGGGATATCAACAACCTTTTTGTATTGTTCTGGAAAAGAGAGGGTTTGTGCAAGGGGGTTTGGATTTCTTGGAGAGCGAGGCTTGGATGGAGAGATATTTCTTAGGCTAAGTGGCTTTTTGTTGGTCTTAATTGTCAAGTGAGGATTTGTGAATTGATAGATAAATTCATCCCAAGTTTGCCCCTATTTCTCTAATTTGGATAGAACAAGGAGTTTGATCAAGCCATGGTGAAAGAGACTATTGTGGGGGTTAGTCATATTCTTCCTCACTTGAGAGGACATCTTCTCCAAGATTTTTAGAAAATAGAAGGGGAAGTTCAAAGGTTTGTTGAACTGAAAATGAGCCAGCAATATGAAATGACAAGCTTTGAAAGTGGAATATATACCTTCGCATGTAATAAACCTTGTGATGATGATGAGAGGGTTGATCAATTCCTCTTTTATCCATTCCCTAGAATATCCTTTTGCTCCTGAAATGTTCTGGAATTCGGGCTTAAAAACCCTGTTATAACTTGAGTGTGGCAGTTGGTGGTTTTTGAACCATCTATCTCCCATTCTTAGAATCTTTGTGGCTACAAAAATGGACTCTTCTGAGACCTCAAAGGAAAGATACCCCACGCGTGTTGTCTTCCCATCAAAACCAAGGGAAAATTGCATGGAGAGGCCATCATCGTGGCCCTACAAGTTATACAAAAATGGCCCCCAGCCTCCATGCAAAAACACCTCTCTGCATTGTGCACATTCTGGAATGGAAAAAATATCTACATAGGAAGAGGGTTCATACCTCCTAGGCATTGTGGAAGAGGCAAAATTCACTAGTCAAGGGCACGAACAGGCCAAGAGATGGAAAAAATTGGGCACGAGTTGAGCATAATTCAAACAGGGGAAGAAATGGCAAAGTCTGGGCACGATTTCTCAATGAAGGGAAAAGAAAATGGCAAGGGTGAATTGAGATAAAGGTTACCCAGTCCAAATTTGAATGCGCCTATGGTGGAGTAAGTTGCACACTTATGCACACGAACTTCCATGTGTGGGAATTTTCGAATTCGAAGGCTCATTTTGGGGGGCAATGTAATGATGTGTAGTTAGATCAATGTCGAAGTCTTTTGACTTGGACATTTGATCATGAACATATAAAGAATATTCAATCAATTTCTTGCAACCAATTCAATTGAATGTAATTGATTTCTAGTTACCTAGAATCTAGGATAGTTACTGGTGTGTAATTCATATGGCACTTCATTCGGCAACTCATACGACATTTCATACGACACCTCATATGACACTTCATATGACACCTCTATGTTGAATACATTTTCACCTCTTATAATGGATAGCCTGCAAATTTGAAGTGTTTTTGACAATCACAGTGGTTACTGAGCAGAGGTAGAATGCTCCCTTGTTGTTTATTTTTCCATCATGCTCACTCAATCCTCTTGGATATGACATATAATGTCAAACCTATAATCAATAGGTTATAGAAAGCATAAAACATGTACTGTAAATACTACAATGTATAGCTTGTAATGAAAGCTAAGCCGATAAAGAGTGGTATGTTAAGTATATGTTCAGTAATTTATAGCACACAGGAGTTTTAGCACTTCAAAAAATAAAATGACTATTAATGTAATAACCTATATCATGTAAATAATACAAAAACTCTTGAAAAGGTTTATTTCTCCAGGCAATGATCATCTTTCAGCTCATGAACCCCTCCCCCACACCTAAGTATTGTGGCACCTCACAATCAAAAGTATAGGAAGCCAATCAGTTCCCCCAATAGACGAAGATTTATAGTATGCCAAGTGTAAAGATAAATTTCACAGATTGGTCTAACGAGACGGTTAGAAGATGTTCCGACCTATAGGATAAGACATCCTATATATAGATAAGAAGAGGTAGGAAAAAGAGTTTCAAGATAGTCTTAGAGTTATTTCCCAATGGCAAGTTTATGGAGTTCATAAACCTTATCTTAACCACACATACTTCATGTCATCTTTGTCTGCAAGTAATGTCATACATCAAGACAAGTTTAAATTTTTTTATTTTTTTTTCAGATTACCATCCTCGCTAGGTAGAATGCCCCGCTGCCAACAAGCCTATTCATTACTCCAGTGGGTTTACCTAGTCATACCACAGGCTGGTACCCGCTGCCAAAAAACCTGTTCAATATCCTAATGGGTTATCCTCTTACACCCTTAGAGACTGACCCTCCATCTTTTAATATTTTAATATAAGATTGCTTTATGCAATAAGATGGGGGGACATCTCTGAAAACAACTTTTCTTTCTCTTTTTTTTTTTTTTTAATTGGGATGGTATTTATGTTAGAGGATGACTTTCCGTTTATATTATTAGTGATTGTCCTGATGTAAGGGGTACTTAAGAGGATGTGGCCTATCTAAAGATATGATATAATCAATCTATCTAGTGTGTAGTGGATGGTACCATTGAGAAAGAACAGAAAGGTATCTCTAGGATCAACTCACTTTCTTATTTTGTAGTTATTGTGATGTTTCCATGACTAACTTCTAATTAGACCTCCTTGTTACTCTTTGATAAAGACACTTGACTCACTTACTCAAGTTTCTTGGAAAAAACTATACGAGAGACCTCTAGGCTTGATAGTTATGGCATCACTTCCTTATACATTGGTGAAGAGTTTCAAGAGAAACTACTTTAGAATGCCGTAAAAAATGAGAATTTTTGCAAAAATATGGCTAATTACAATAAGTCAATATTCATTTGATGCTTTAGAAGACACAAAATTAAAGTGTAACAATTTTTTGAAGAAATATCCTTGAAACTGTGTACTCCTAGTGAAATAAATACTTACAGAAATCTCTAGAATTTCCTTATTAACAAAATTCAAAAACCATTTACATATGTATAGTAGGAAATTCAAAAAAAATTTCAAGAACAAGGGGGAACTTCCCCATCTCCTAAGGCCAATGCTTTGTCAGTTGACATGACCTATAGAAAATACTCTTTGGAAATGGGCTTATGATAAAATTTGAGTCGGTGTCCATTTACTACAAAGTAGACTTGTCCATCGTCAATTGTTTTAATTTTTATAGCTCCATTGTCATATACAGTGTCTACCTCATAAGTGCCCAACCACCAGGTGGTGAGTTTTCCTTTGAAGGTTTTGAATCGGGAATCAAACAACAGAGCCCAATCACCAGGTTGGAAGTGTTTCTTCTTAATAAAATTGTCATGCCACTTGCTCCTCTAGTTTTGAACTAATATTGTCCGTTGGATGGAATCTTGCATGATTTCATCCAACTCATTCAATTGTAGGTCCCTTTTCTTCTGAGCCTCATCTAGGTTCAATCCTAATTATGCGGCAATATGGAAGGTCCTTACTTGGAATTTTATTGGTAAAAGTACTTGTTTCTTGTACACTAGCTCATAAGGGGTATGCCCAACGGTATTCCTCGAGGTAGTCTGGTATGCCCATAAAGCCTCTGGGAGCCTATCAACCCAATCTCGGTGATGTAATTGGAATTTCTTGGTCAATATGGCTTCCAAAACTTTGTTTTTGGATTCTACATGACCATTGTCTTGCGGGTGGTATGGAGAATATTTACGGTGTTTAATCCCACATTTATCTATTAGCTCTCTCATCAGCTTGGAAGTGAATTGAGTGCCTTGGTCGGTAACAATTTCATGAGGGACACTGAAGTGGGTAAAGATGTCTTCATAGATGAATTCAACAATAGACTTCCCTATATCCCTGAATAGGGATTTTGCCTCTACCCATTTGGTGACATAGTCCGTACAAACCAAAATATAGTTCTTCCTACGGGACATGGGTGAAATTGGTCCTACAAAGTCGAGGGCCCATTTTTCTAAGGGTTCTAACATAAATTGGTCACACAAGGGCATTTCGTCAGCTGACATAGGTCTTCCTATCCTTTGGCAACTATCACAACTTCTCACATACTTGGTAGCATCTTTGAAAATTCTAGGCCAATAGTAACCGAATGTAACACATTATATGATGTACGTTTATCACAAAAATGGCCACCACATGGTCAATCATGACAACTTCATAGTATTTCAGGTACCTCATCCTCTCAGACACATCTACGAAAAATCAAATCAGGACCTGTGCGAAAAAGGTCATGACCAACCCAAGAGTAATTAGCACTCTATTTAATAATTTTCCGCTTTTCATGAGGTGACAAATGAGACAGTAACTTCCTAGTGGCCAAATAATTTTCCATATCTGCAAACCATGGATTATTGACAGAAAGGGAAAAGAGGTGTTCATCTAGGAAATTATGATCTACAGGGATATCATCATCCTAATTTTTTATTCGTGAAAGAAAATAATCTACTACATTATCCTTTCCAGGTCGGTCAAGCACAGTGATATTAAATTCTTTAAATAAGAAGATCCACTTGGTCACTCGGCCATTAGTTATGGGTTTTTTCATGAGGAATATAATGGCAGAATGATCTATATGTACAAATACTTCATAACCTATAATGTAATGAAGAAACTTGTTAATAGCATGAACAACTACCAAGAATTATTTCTCGGTGACTGTGTAGTTTAACTTGGTAGGGGACAAGTTCTTGCTCCCAAAATAAATGGCATAGGACTTTTGGTCCTCTTTCTTCCCTAATACCCCTCCTATTGTGGTGGCGAAGGCATCAGTGGATATATGAAATGGGAGAGTCCAATTGGGCCCTCTAAGAACTGGTGCCACAGACAACTTAGCTTTTAGGGTTTCGAAGGCAGTTTGACACTGCTAAGTCCAAACAAAATCAACATCTTTTATTAGTAATCCAAACATAGGTGCAACAATCTTTGTAAAATTTTCAATAAACTGTCGGTAATATCCGGCATGTCCAAGAAAGATTCTCACCTCTTTCTGAGTTTTGGGGGGTGGAATTCTGACGATGACCTCAATATTTGCAGGATCAACTTTTATCCCTTCAAACAAAACATGATGTCCTAGAACCACTCCTTCAGTTAACAAAATTTTGCATTTTTCATGACTTAGGGATATGTTCATTTCCTGGCATCTGATGAGGACTTTTTCTAAGTTGTCTAAGGCTTCCTAGTAAGTGTTACCATAGACTATGAATTCATCCATGTATACTTCCACACAATCATGAATACGATCGACAAATATCCCTAATACTCCTCATTGAAATGCGGGAGGAGCATTACACAATCCAAATGGTAAGACCCTATAGGAATAGGTGCCCCAAGGACAAGTAAAGCTAGTCTTGTCCTGGTCCTTGGGTGCTATAAGAATCTGATTGTACCCGCTTTACCTGTCCAAAAAGGAAAAATAATTCTTTCCAGACAAGGTATCTATAACTTGATCAATGAAAAGGAGAGGAAAGTAATATTTCAGAGTGGCTTTGTTGAGTTCCCAGAAATCAACACAAATTATCCATTTCCCAGTCACTTTCTTGGGAACCACTACAAGCGGAGATACCCACTTACTATCGGAGATGGGATAAATGAATCCAACATTCAATAACTTTTGGATCTCCTCCTTGACTATATATTTAAGTGTCGGGTTCATCCTTCTCTAGGGTTGCCTAACAGGTGTTACTTCCCCCTGGGTATATATGTGATGGATGCATTATTGACATGTTTTCAGGCAGAAGCAGAGTATGCGTGTTTGTCATTGATGGTGAATATTAACACGATCAGTAGCGCAATGATAATGGCATGGAAGTGGTAAGATCAACAATGAAGACAAACAATGATCGTTGGATCCCATTCAGAATTCCCGATGACTGTCAGATCTGAATTCAGATAGGAAGAGCGTGCAGTAGAAGAGAATAGATCTTAGGCGCCAGATATGAGCCCGAAGACCGACCATCATTTGATCCATATGAAGGAGCACGGTCTTTACGTTCAAGATGAGCGGGCCTACAAAATCCCAAAAGCAGGAGGACCATCCATCATCAAGAAGGACATGTGGTAAGAGACTAGAATTTCGTTGACCTGCACATTGGAGGAGTCAATGGAACATGGTGTGGGAACTTGCGATATGCAAAATCTCAAGAATTATTATGGACCTTTGGATCGAGGTATGTTGTGGAACGTTGGATGGAGAGGACACATGGCGAGCGATTGCCATTTCACTGACTGGAAAGTCAAAGAAAGGAGGTGCTCTATCCCATGAAATCATGAAATGTGAAACCATGACATAATATGAGTCATTGATCAAAGGGAGATTGTGGACCGTTGATCAAGCATGACGAAGGCAAGTGAATTTGTGAAATCGCAATAAGATCTTGACCGTTGATCCAAGAGGGACATGTGGCGATGGATTAACATTTCACAGACTGGAAAGTCTATGGAAGGAAATGCTCTAACCTTGCAACTCACGATATGCGAAATCACGATAAGGTCTGGCCCGTGGTCACAGACAAGGTCACATTGTCGAAGGCTTAAGGGAAGGAGCTAATTGCTAAGCTCCATTTCGGGGATCACAACTTGGAGTGTCAAGACCCGTCATCACAGGAATCCTGAAACGTGAGATCGCGATGAGATATGGACCATCGGATCATTGGAGATCTCGACCGTTGATCAGGCTTGATGAAGTTCATAAGTTCACAAAATGCGAAACACCTTTTGGTGTAGGCTGTGGTCACCGTCGATGGTCATATGAGAGGGAAGAGCTAGCATGAAGCTAAGCTCCATTTCGGGGATCGTAACTTGGAGTGTCAAGACCCTTCGACACAGGATTGCTGAAATTTGAAATGAAAATGAATTTTGATTAGGCCCATGGTCACAGCCAGTGGGCATATGGGATAAACGCAAGACCTTGCGGATTTAATCCAAGGATGCTTGTTAAATGGAAGTTTGATCGAAGGGCTACTGTTGATCTTTACGATTAACTGTTCAGTTACGATTCAGTCAGTAGAACCAAATCATGGTTCTTGGATGGTTGGCGATTCAGTGGTTGAAGCATTGTTGTCTTAGGAATTTGAGGTGTAACTGAAGTCATGAGAAGTGCATAAAAGAAAGATGTAGTGGTTGTGTATGGTTGGTTGTTCTGAATGAAAAATGAGTTGAACTATAAGAACGGGAAAATTATAGTATGCGCAGTGTGAGACCAACAGCATGCGCAGCATAAGATAAAACTCAGAGATGAGTAACAGATGCTGAATAAATAGAAGAAAGAGCAGAATTGAAGAACAGATTGAAGCAGAGCAAAATTGCAGAACAGATAGAAGCATAGAAGAATTGCAGGACAGAAGAGAAGTGGTAAGAATTGAAACACCTACGTTGTTGGTCATTCAATAATTTTACTTATAAAAAGGGAGTTAGGGTGGTTCTAGGGAGGATTGTGGTCCTCTGCTATTCAAGTTGATGCTTGAATATTGGGAGTTGTATCTTCCATCTAGTTGTGTCTAGAAAACAGGGTGGCAGGGTGGTGCTTGGGAAAACACAGAGTTTTCTATATGCAAGTTGGCGCTTGTATAAGTGGAAGTAGGTGCTTCCATCCAGTCAGTGCTGAAACACTTAGAGAGTTTGATCTAGATGGATATCGAAGGCCACCCACCTTTTTCAACTGGCTCAAAACAGTTTTCTGACAATTTTGGCAATTTACTATTTTTAGCAGTTTTAACTTCCGGGGCCTTTTGAGGGCCTAAATGAAGGTTTTTTGGTATCGAGCTCCTCAATGATAGCCGAAGGAATGATTGATATGTTATATCATGTTAAGTGACCTAGAGGATGAAAGTATAAATAAGATAGCAATGGTCTCTTGTAGATCATCATTTTTGTGGATCAATGGAGAGCTTCTTGTGAGAATATCTTTTGGAGTATTGATGGAGAGCTTCTTGTGAGAGCTTCTTGAGCATTTTTGGTGTGGAACACTTGAGAATATTGAATATCTATAGGTGACTAAGGTAACCAAGTATATCTAAGCTTAAATTCTAAGGAAAGTGAAGAAAAGAAGGTCGAAATGCAAGGAAGGATAAATTCTTTTGATGGTTCTTTCTAAGGTATGTTATTTACAGGTCATCTCACCATTTTCGCTGTAACTTTTTTTCTATAATGATCCAGATCCTGAAATTTCTATGCAAGTGAGAAAACATATCCAAGTATCGGTGGTTAGAAATTCAGCTTGTGGGTCGTTGTATTTTGGGAGTTACACTCCATGGAAAATAGGTTTGTGACCAGTCCTGAAACTAGTCAAAAATAGGTGTTTCGGGTAAAAACATCATAACTTCTTCATGACATATCAAAATTTAGTGAGACAAATTGGGTTGGTTATATTACAGTCTGTAGTATTCTATGGAATATTTTCATATCAATTCAACAAATATTCCATGCGAGGAAGACTATACAAGGTCGCTCGCTAGAATAATACAGAATTCAGCAAGGTATGTCATTTTTGCAATAAATCCTTTTCTGAGACGTTACAAGTAGTGCCACCTCAAAAAATTGCATAAAAAACACTGAAGAACATTGTGTATCAGTTTCAGATATTTATTTATTATAGGTACAAAGTTATGATTATTTCAAGTTAGGGTTGTTGACTAATCCAAAACTAGTCATGGTTGAGACAAACAATTGATGAGTTGGCACATACATGAGGTGTATAGTTGATGATGTTGGTACATATTGATAATTCATTGTTGATGAGTAGTTGACAAATGATTGGTATATACTTGGTACATGGTTGGATGCACTTGTTTATGGTACAGGTTGATTACAGGTTGTTTGGCACAGGTTGGTGCATGGTTGATGCTCTTGTTTATGGTACAAATTGATATCTATTGAGGATTGTTGTCTCATCTCAGTTGGTGCTGAGAATGTAAGCTGAGTCTTGCATATAGAGTTGATGCTCTTGTAGAGTTGTACTCTATTCAGTTGTTGCTGAAAATCCCCCGGATTGAAGTCCATAATAAAACGAAAATTGTACATACATCTTGTGTTCCTTGTGTTCCTTGTGGAGATGATTTGTGGATGATATATTGCTGATATATGTTGCTGATATGTATTCACATCTAACTGATTATTAATGATAGCAATGAGTAAATTTCGAATGATAAATAATGAGTTTTGTGTAAGAGGGAAGTTTTG
>ML787551.1:1838184-1883632 GCA_009831015.1 Picea engelmannii | reverse complement strand
TAGGTCTTTGACCAGCCTCCCCACGCAGATTGAGCTCGGATTTGATGTCAAATCGACTTGGGAGCCGATCCATTAGTGGTTGGGAGGCCGACCAGCTTCATAAATGCGTTGTTTGGCAGGCGCGCGGGTTTTTCACCCCACAGTCGCGCATATGCGCTCCAGGTACGAAGACGTTGCGTGCGCACGCGCGCTCAGTGGGTGCAAAGCGCCTTTTAATTTTTTGGCCATTTTGTATAGTTTTGACCCTTTTGCTGTGCTGTGGAATTAATCCTTGTTCCATGAATGACTGTTTTTCTGTGCGGACGATGCGGAGTTCTTGTCACCCTATGCGGATGAAATTTCAGTGATAACACACATGTTAATAATCTATATTCATTTCATTCTGATCATAAAATCTAGATCAGTAGTATCAGAGCGGTCTACTCCGTGTCGTCCTAATGCATGTCCCCAATAAGGTCATAATACACAGAGTTGGGTCTCGAGCTTGTTTCTCTTGAGGACAGAAGCTCTCGCACGCCCAAGCGACCTCCCATGGAAGGAGAAAAGAAATATGATGGGATAGGAGATCCTTTCAAACTGTTGATTGAGGAATCCCTCATGCAATAGAAGAACGAGATGATGGATAGTTTCACACAAATCCTTCAGCGACTACCAACAGGCAACGCATCTTCTTAAAACAGAGGAAAATTTACCATTAATTTTCCGACAACTGAGAAAGTATTGCATGGGGTTGGAATTTGCTATGACTTTGGTTGTGCAAAGCATAATGTAATGGCGTAGTTTCTGGACTGCGAGAACGACTGCAAGGGATAGTTTCTCTTCGTGATTATACTTCAAAGGTGGCCCTGAGAGGTTTTTACTAATTTAGTAAATGACATGCTCGTGATCATCATCTCTTATTTGAATGAGAACTCCTGCTACTAAGGCAGTTGATGCTGATATGTAGAGGATATAGTCACAATTATAGTCGGGTGAACTAATTAAAGGGGCATTGGAGAGTGCCATTTTAATATCATCGAAATATTTTTGGTCATGTTCATCCCAGTGGAATGGGATGTCGTGGCGTAGTAAGCGAAGGAAACCATCTGCTCGAGTAGCATAGTCTGGGACAAATTTCCCTAAAAAGTTAGCATTTCCTTGTAGGCTCTAGAGTTGGCATAAATTCCAGGGGGGTGGAATTTTTGTGATGGCCTGGACTTTGAGGGGATCCATGGTAATACCACTTTGGGAAATGATGAACCCTAGGAGGTGCTTGGAAGTGACGCAGAACACGCACTTAAGGGGGTTCAAGCGGATGTTGTACTGACGAAACCTTTGGAAGATGATTCGTAAATCAACAAGATGCTGAGTGCATTTTTTGGATCAAGTTGTTAGGTCATCCAAGTATGCAAGGATGATATGAGCCAGATCATGAAAAATGTGTGTCATAGCCCATTGGAAAGTTGCACCAGCGTCTTTTAGGCCAAAGGGCATGACACGATATGAAAAAGTACCCCAAGGGGTGGTGAATTAAGTTTTTTATTAATCAACTGGGTGGATTTGGATTTGGTTATAGCCAGACAAACCATCCCTGAAGGATAAAGCCACGTGGCCTACGCAGTCGTCGATAATTTCATCGATGAAAGGCATTGGAAAGTTGTCTTTGGGACAGGCGTGATTGAGATCATGAAAGTCTGTGCATACATGGATAGTGCCCTATTTTTTGTTAACAGGTACAGTTTTTGAAATCCATGAGGTATAGGCAATGGGGTAGATGAACCTAGCAGTGTGTAATTTTTCAATCTCGGCTTTGATAGCCGCTGCTTTGGATGGGTGTAGCGGTCATTGTTTTTGGCGAACCGGTGTGATATCAGGCCAGGTATCTATGTGATGTTCGACAATAGAGGGATCGAGACCAAGTATATCGGTGTATGACCAAGCAAAAATATCCCCGTATTCTTGGAAGAGGGATTTGTAGGCGGTGATTTCTTGAGGACTACATGCGGTGCCAATGGTGATTTCCTTGACGACTTCATTTTTTATGGAAATATCGATTTTGATGGTGGGGGAAATGTTGGCCATATTACCTTCTTCAAAAGCATCTGGGGTTGTTGAACCAGTTGATATGCCTTGATGGGATAAAATCCTTGGTTTTGACTGCGTATATGGGGTGTTGGTTAGGAGGTGTGAAGGATTCTTGTGAAAGGAAGAGCGCTCTGTGGTGTAGCGCATCCCATGGGTAGTTGGGGGTGGTTAATTCCTCGAGTATGTCCTCTTCACAGTGGAAGTGTCGGGAATACAAGGGATCTAAAAGAGTGCTATCGGTGGTTGTCACTGTGTGGTTATCTTCTGGTGGTGAAGAAGCAGGAAGGATGACACAATGAGATTGTGATGGTTCACTCATCATAAACCAAATATCGAGATACTGGGGGTTATAAATGGTAGATGGGCATAAAATTTCCATGGGGAAATGAATGGGAGAATTGGGGTGATTTGGGGTAAATCCTCATATAATTCATCCAAGAACCATGGAGAAATAGGGAGTGCTTCTGGTTCAGGAGAAATAATATGAAGAATCTCTAGTGATGGGGTAAGGTTAATAATTGATTTTATAGGGGGTGCGGGAGTCTGAATCAGGGTCACTTGGCATTTCTTGTATTCAATGATTATAGGACATTGATATGTGAAATGATCTAGGGATTTGTAGAGAGAGCAAGGGCATCTCATATGTTCATTGATGGAGGTTGTGACATAATGGATGTTGGTGACAGGGGTTGGGGTGAGTGTTTGTTGAAAGCTCTGGCGTATAGCTGCTAATGTTTGTCATAATTGAGGTAACAGTGGATAGTGGTGTGTGTAATGGCCATATTTTGAACAGATGGCGCATGCGAATTTGGTTCGCAGTTTTTTGTTACTTGTGTTCTGTGAGACAGTGGAAATGCTGGAGGAAGCGATGAGTGGTAGTGGTGCTTGAGGGAGTTAGATGAGATTACGCAACTCGGGGAGAGATGGGAATTTTTTGGTGGGGTGTCCATCCTTCTCACATAGCGTGCAAGGAGGTTGGATGCGTGGGGGAAGTGGAACTGTGGGCTCTTTCCTCTTTCGCTTGCCCCTAGTTGTGGCAGGGAGGTTAGTGAGTGGGGGTGTAGGGGGTATGGTGGGAGTGAGTATGGGAATCTGCATCGGGATTCCTTCTATTTGGGGAGGGAGGGATGGTTGAGGAACCATCTCTGGTGGATGTAAATATCAAACTAGGATTTCCAACACCATATTATGGAGGGTAAGCGTTGTGGCTACTTGGAAATCCTATACGCCTGGTGGAGGGTAAAAGAAGGGGATTTTAGTAATGGCTTGGGGAATAGTCTCCCAAATTGGGATATGGCCTTGGGGTGAGGTGAAATCGTGAACTAGTGGAGTTGACAAGTTCACAGGAGGCTCGTGAGAAAGGTGCTCTGCGACTAGTGGGACGTCAGATATGAGAGAAGCCTCACTGGGAGGAAGGGTATCCTCAATGTCAATTCTTTTGGACGAGATGACACATACCTGATTGGAAAGATCAATGAGCACTAGTGCACCATGGTAAGTTCCTAACAAGGATGGATCTTTGAAAATTCCGGTCCCCATTTCAATGAGTGGGTACACCTCATGATTAGTATGGACGAAAGGGAGAATGTTATCGATGTTGGCAGAAGGGTTAGGCTCATAATTTGAAACTTGATCAATGGTAATGATTTTCCCGTTATGGGAGAACATCATGGTTCGAAAGACGAAAGAGGAAACGACCTTCATAGCGTATGTTGTTCCTGAGTTTATACTTTAAGGCTCTAAAGTATACCGTCAAGGCATCCGTAAAAAAAGATAATTAAAGGGTAAAAATCAAAAGGAAGGATAAATTAGAGTTGGTTTCCCAACTGCCTCTGTCTAGCTTCCCTTTGTTCTTGGATGCTAATATCTCTCTCAATAGATGCCCATGAACGTCCTAATTCAACCTGGTTAGTTGTTGTTTGCATAATAGTATTAAAAAGGTTCAAAGCAATGCTAGTTTGATCTTGGAGACCAGGTTCTATGTTGGGTTGTCTGTTATTTGGGACATTCATGGAGAGTAAAATTTTATTTAATTTTGAAAGAATTTGATAAATTGTTGCTTCAGTTTTTAAGGGATGAAAATAGGAAAAATAGTTTTGAAATTCAAAATAATAACATAATAACAGTTGAGGCCGTTTCCTGGAGTTGAAACAATTTTGAGAATAGTATAATAACAAAGAAATACTGCTGAAAAAATATGAGGCTTTAATCATGAAAGAATATCATATTGTAACGGGAAGTAAAGAGGAAAATGAGATTTCTAATGAAGTGTTAAATATTATCGTTCAAATGATCTACAGGTCTTAAAATTACTTATAACAATTTCAAAGGAAAAGTTGTAAATAATTTGATAACCAAATCAATTCAAACTACAAAAGATGTATGAAATAAACATATAGTTGATCATTCATTAGAAATACATTGAAAGAGAAACATAGAAATATATTGTAAACAGGATTAAAGAACACATATCTTCAAGTTGACAGAATTCAGAATATCGTCTGCATTATTTATATCACAATGGATTCTAAACTTTTAATACAATCGGCTCTCCTCAAAACCCTAAAGCCCTTTCTCAGTCTTGTGAAAATATATTTATACATGATCACCAAATATTTTCCCGTTGGTGATTAACTAAATTCCTAAGACTATGGTTACATGAATGAACAAAGTCGAACCGTTTACATTTCTATTTTAACTACTTTGTTATTTCAATAATGAAAATATACAAAACAATATTTCATGTCTGCGTTGACAAACTTCCTTCTTCTATCTTAAGACAGCAAATACATTTTCCCAAAAACTTCACCAAAAATCTGGGACCATCTGGTATATCTTTTGCCTCAAATATGAAGAACTTTTTCTGTAGTTCGGGCAGACGATCTTCAACTATATTCCTTGTGAACTTAATAGTTTGCAACTTTAAGTTTGGCATCACTATCCATTTGTCGATTTCGGTGACATTGAATACCTTTATTTTTGGGATCTCCACCTGCATTTCCTCCAGATCTTCCTTGAATCTTAGCTGGTGCTTGACAATGTTAATTTCTCCTAATAACCCCGAACAGTTGTTTTTTCTAATGTTCAAAGAAGCTTTTTCTAAAAGATCAAAAATTCCTTGACAATCATCATTGACCTCTCTGGTTATTTTTTTGTTTTCTGCAAGGTCTACCTCCCACACCTTGAGTATTACATCTCCTTTAACCTGCTCTGAAACAGATAGTTTTTTAATCTTTCTGACCTCCTCCTTTGTTGAAAGGGTCAGTGCTTTTTGGAAAGTCGTCCTGGCTAATTTCACTTCTCTTTCTTTCAGGAGAATGTTCTCCAAAGATTTACTTGTTTCCTGAAAGTAATTCTGAATAAATTCCATATTTAAAAACACTCCCTATTGTTCCTCTTCTATCTTCAAATGTATTCCCAATACCTGGGCCTGGAAAATTTCAAGCTCTACCACTTGATTTGAAATGGAATTAATCTTTTCTTGTAATTGTTTATTTGTTTATTCTTGCTTTAGGACCTGTGTCTGAGTGACATGTATTTTCTGATTTGCTTCCTCTAAGCTTGCTTTTAGTTTCTGAATCTCTTGAATATCATTCAATCTAGCTCGTTCTAGACCCTTTTTTATCCCCCAACTAATATTTCTTTCAGTCTCCTTTAATTGATCCTGTAGTTGAGCTATCATCTGTTCTTTCTGCTCCAACATAGTTGTCAAACTACCCACAAAGTATAAATTCATCGATGCTAAGGCTCCCACTGTGCCTTCTATCTCTGTAGCGAATTATCCTTCTTTAAGTTTTTGTCCATATATAATGATTTTTTGCTTTTTAATCATCATATCTCCTCTTGGATGCATTTCCTGTTTTAGGATAGCCTTTCTCTTCTTACTGAAAAAATAATTGGAAGGAGGAATCTCATCTCTAGAAATAGGCTCAAGATCACTTACATATAGATCTCCCTTATGGGGGTTCCATAAGTAGACTGCAATGGAGTCAAGGAAGTAATGTGACTTCCAAGTTCTGTCGATGTTGTTCCTCCTACTTTTTTTGGAAAATTCTCAAGGATTTCTGAGGGTGTTTCCAACTCCTTTCCTTTCCCTGTCTCATGTTTCCTGTGAAGGCATTTCACTCTCCTTCATTTTTCCACTTGTATTTGCTTTATCATGTACATCTATTTCAAATACTAGGGGAGGCCCTTCCTGCTCTGGAGGAGGAGTCGTGGATTCACCTTGCAAAATTTTTGGCAAAGAACTTCGCCTGTGACTTTGGAAGGATAAAAAACTAGTTTGCAAGTCGGGTGATAAGGCCCGTACCCTGTTCAGTACCTCTTCATAAGTTTTAACCTCCTTGAATATATCATCATAGAAATATTGTTCATGTTCATAAGTTTTCAAATTACAGTGCATCAAATGTCTGCTTACTAATTGATAAGGGTCATACTTTCTGTGCTCAATATCTACCAGCTTATCTCCTCTAATACCTCGACTTCCACTTTTGAATGGCCAAGGTTTAGTAATGAAAATTTCTGGACATACACAGGGAATATTGGCCAGGATTTCTTTTGAGCTACCTTTAGCTCTATCCCAATACCACCTTTCACTATTTTATATGCTACCTTCCTCAATACCAGTCTGTTCGGGAGGAATTTTGGAAGTGTGTGAGGGGGAATTGAGCATACATAGACCCTAATATAAGAGAAGTTTTCATCAACAAACCAGTCAGCTATTGCTTTGAGATTTCCTGAGACTGAATCAGAAATGTGAGGGGGTTCACAACCATGAAACATTTTATGCATTGGAATAATTATGAAATGGAAAATTTCATAAAAACGCATTCTTAGCATTTTCTTCCTATAGCACAGAGTGATATTTGTGAATAGGTTCGGGACAAGTTATGTTACAACTCCAATTCATCAAGGGAAAAGGAGTCACAAAGCAAACTGCGTCCATAATGTACATTGACATGTAAAAGGCCACTGGTTGACCTTTAGATTTTGCAACTCTATAATTTGAAACTTCTTGAGCTAGGTTATCAAACAGAATATTACTCTAGTTGAAAGTGTATCCTTCTGAAGCTTCTTCTAAAAAGGGCACCCATTCTGCAGGAAAATGGCAGGGATCCTTTTTCCCGAAAAGTCTACACGGCATAATGGCTACATAGACCATGTATTCACTCAAATATGTCATGGCATAAACCCCATGGGTATCGTCCCTAAACTTTGATGGACATCTCCACCATTCTCTAATTAAATTGGGATAAGTTAGGTCTACCTCAGTACACTCTTTCCTTTGAAATTCAGCTAAAAACTCGACATTAAAAGTGTACTTAGGATTTGGTGAGAGCTTATACATTACTTGTATATGTTCTGGCCTGAATGAGCCTACAACGACCCCTTGATCATTTAAAATTATCCTCGTTGGAATATTAATCTTTTCCAAGGCCCATTTGATCATGTCATTGTGCGCCATAAGCCGAGGGCGCACCGCGATCTTATGAAGCTCTTATTCTGCTACATCCCGTAAGTGATTCTCGAAATTAGTAGGAGAATTCTCGATTTCGTATTCTAGGAATTTAGAGATTTGTGTCCAATATTTAATTGAGTCGATAGCATGTGGCATAGTGTCGGATATGATATCTCCTTCCTGTGTATCTTCACTCTTCTTTGGTGCTTTTTTTGGTGCCATGACTTTAAGTTAGATGGAAAAACTATCATAGAGAAGGAGTGTATGAGCTCGGCTAAATGTGTCTTACGCTTGATAGTATGAAACAGAATATGTTGCGAAACACGGACCTTTGAAATCTCTTTTAATTCATTTAACAATGCAGGTACTGACGCGGCTGACAAGAATTCAATACATTGAATGCAGTGGATATTTACTAAGATACGCATTAGTGTCACATATCATCAGTTATCCTTTATTAAAGTGGTTGTGTTTTGGCACTTTTGAATTCAAAATTTGGAAAATTTCATTCGATTGGAAACCAAAACATGAACAAAACCTAAAAAGATTGATTGTCATTAATCATGCCTTCAAAACAAAGTTAATTTAGACTAATCACAGATTAAGAGTCAAGATTTCATGTTTCGGGATTTCGAGGATCGAGTTGACAAGAGGTATGTTATCACTGAATCCCGATTTCTGAAATCACGAAATCATGACAAGATTAAATTAGGACTTAAATTCATTTTAGAAAAATAATTGATCGGTATTAAGCGTTTCGGGATTTCGGGGATCGTGTTTATAGGAAGTATGTCATCGATGAATCCCGATTTCCTAAATTGCAAAACCATTAACTTAAGCTGTGAATTTTCATTTTAGTGAATTAATTAATTAGGATTAAGGACTGACCTTCAAAATAGAATTAATTTAGACTAACACAGATTTTGAGTCGGGATTTCACATTTCGGGATTTCGGGGATTGATTTGACAAGAGGTATGTTATCATTGCATCTTTATTTCTGAAATAGCGATATGACTAACTTACTTTTAATAATTATTTACTTCAACTTTTCGAGAAATTGGGGATCGGGATTTCACGATTTGATATGTATTAAAACCTATGTTCTTAATAAACCCCGAGTCCTGAAAACCCCTTTTTTATTAGTCTGATTTTTTTATTTTTATTATTATTAGAATAAAAATATGTCGGGATTTCGGTACCAGCCCTTTGGAAATCAAAGTGAGGGTTATGCTTCTTGAAAAGCCGAAACCCGAAAAAAGAAGGCTTTAGTCTTCAGATTACAAAATTTAAAATATGTTTCAACATAGGCTCCAATTGGGGACCTCGTCAGAACGTGTAGACTTAGTGCCTTTATTGGGTTAATGGAGTCAAGGGCTTATCTCTGTAGAAATTTCTAAGGAAGGGGATACCGAGGAAAAAGAGATTTCATCCTCACTTCTGAAAATATTTTCAAAAATATCATTTGTTGTAAACTCAGCTGCAGTCCCATTCATGATCTTCTCCTTCTCGTTACTGAAATTAAGCTAGCGTCAAGATGATCAAAATAATCCTAGGAAACCCAACAGATTTTGTGGCTTTCGGCTTGCATCAAACGAAGCAAAATTCATATTTTTAATTAGGGAGCCCTGTCTGGACTTGGGATGAAGATCCGGTTTCGAAAAGGCTGGTAACCAGGGTAGAGTGAAAATTATGTATGAAAGCCTTACAGATACCTCAGATATTGCTTCACTGCCAGAGATCCTATTTAGTACCCCAGTGAAGTTATCTGTCCCTTTTTACTTAATTTCCTTACACCACCTCGAATCATAATTACGCATTTAACCTCAGATATTGCTTCACTGCTAGCGAGCCTGTTCAGTACCCCGGTGAAGTTATCTGCCTTATATTTTACTTTATTGAATACGAAGTGGGGGCAATCAGTGGTAGTAAGTATACCAGGGATGGTATCTGTGTAAAATTTGCAATGTAGGTCTGTCAACTTCCTTTCATTACATTGGACCAACCCTTTTTTAACTTTCAAAGCACCTTAGTCCGCAGGGAAAAAGGGGAAGATTAATTCTAGAGGTCTTCCTTTGAGCAAGCCTAAATCCTTAGAAAACTGTTAAGAAACCTAGGAAAGTCAGGATCAGCCTAAGCATAACCTATTTAGTCATAGAGTGAGGAGTTATGAGGACTAGTCTACTTTTTAAGAACTGTTTTTCATCTTCCAGAGCTAAGACGTAATCTCTCCTCCCTCTGTGGGAAAACCGAAAAGATATTTGGTCTTTTATGAAGGAGAAACTAAGAGTAGAAAGGGGCGACAGAGAAAAGACTTGAGAATCGAAGAACGGGGGTCATGAATTAAACCCAACTACTGGAACTCTTTCTCACTGATGCTTTCCTCTTTTTGTTTATTTTAATTACCTCTTATCTTATTCTAGGTGAAACTCTTAGGGCCTAGATTTTGAAATCATTCTTTTAGTGACCTATCACGCTTACGAGACAATCATCACACTTTTTATAAAAAAAACCTTTGTTTGAAAAAATAGACTTTTCTGGAATTCACACTTTTGCCTTACCATTTTCGTTCTCTTTTGAAATAACGGAAAATCTTATCTATCACCTATTTTCAGCGAATTTATCTTCTGCTATAAGGCTGTCTATTTGCTACTTTCACTTGTTGGGCTGTCAGCCAGAATCCTATAAGGGACCAATACAAAGAGTATCATGGCTTTTAAAGAATTGAATACATTGAGAATTTTATATCCCTACTTATAGAAAAACATTAACCTATTTTATTTTTATTTTTGTTTATTTGTTTTTTACTTTATTTTTTTTTATTTTTTATTTTTATTGACAGAACGAAAGTAGACTTACCAAAGAAAATTATCGAATAAAAAGAATAAAAAACCCAGTATATACAGTGGGAATTATGGAAATCAATTATTCCATATAGTGTTTTAAATAACGCCCGTTGACAGGGGCGTTCAGGATTTTACCGTCCAAATTTTCTAACAGAAACGAATTTTTTCCTTCAGGAGATGAAACCTTCAACAGTCCGTATCAAATGTGATCAAATTTACCATGTTTCGGCGAGTCTTCCTTCCTAGCATCCCATTTTAAAACCAAATCTCCAGGGAGAAAATCCCTGTCTTTGGATTTATGATCGAATAGTGCTTTCATGTCGTCCTGGTATTTCTGCAACCTTTCGTCTACTTCGGCCCTGTGTTGTTGGACTTCAATCAGTTGATTTATCCTTCTTGTGACATGATTTGGTTCTTCCTTCTCATCTTGCCAAAGTTTCATTACAGGAAGGGCTATATTTATAGGTAACACTACATTGGTCCCATACACCATTTGGAAAGGTGAAGTGCCAATAGACTTTTTTATGTCTATCCGATTTGCCCACTGAGTGTATTTCAAATGCACATGCCAGGATTTCTTGTTTTCGCTCAGCACTTTATTAATTATATTGATTAAGATCGTGTTTGAAGACTCGGCCAACCAATTTCCCTGGGGGTAATACACAATGGAATGACCAAGCACAATATTGTATTTTTGGCAGAAATTGACCATAGCCATAGATTTAAAAGCTTGTGTATTATCTGTGACTATCTTTCGGGGGCAGCCAAATCTAAACAAAATATTCTCTTCTAAGAAATCTATTACCACCGAATTAGTAGCCCTTCTAGTTGGAATAACTTCCACCCATTTGGTGAAGTAATCTGTTGCAGTCATGATCCATCTATGCTGAGTGCTAGAATGAGGATTAATTTCACCTATGAAATCTAATCCCCATTGCTGAAAAGGAGATTTTGTTTTGACTGGAACCAATGACATCACTAGAAGCTTATGCTTACATGCGAACAATTGCCAAGCGTTGCAAGCTCAAACCTTGGCATTGATGTCCGAGAAAAGTTTGGGCCAATAATACCCTGCCCTCAAGATATTACAAGCCGTTTCCCTCTAGGCGTGGTGTCCTCCACATACTCCTTCGTGAAATTGGCTTATGACCTTTTCTGTTTCTGATTCGACCAAACAAACCAATAGGAAGCCAAGAGGGTCTTTCCAATACAATTGTCTTTCGGCTATATAGTATTTGACCGCATGTAACTTCAGCATTCTGGCTTTAGATGAGGTCAAGTCACTTGGGCACTTCAAGCTCAACAGGTAGGACACTATGTCTTTATACCAATCTGATAAAGCAAACTTCTCTACGATTCTGGTTTCAGCTATTTGTTCATCAAGTTCGTTAATGTCCACACACTCTTCACTTCTCTATAAGCCATTTATCCCGAGAGCTCTGAAATTTGATTCAACTAAGAGTTTAGCTAAACCTTGTCCTGTCACTAATTTTGTTGGTTTAATCTCCAAATTGAATTCTTGAATTTTGGCAAGCCACTGTCCTCTTTTTCCATCACTGTCGGACTGAACCAAAATATCTTTTACAGAGCTAGTGGGTACGTACACAATCACCTTAGAATGCAACACATAGGTTCTGAAAGCCTTTAACACCTTCACCATAGCATATGCTTGTTTTTCCATTATATTATATTTAAGTTCGACGTCTCTAAGACTTTTTCTAAAAAAGGCTATCTGTTGCTCGAAACCTTCTTCATTTTTTTGGAGGAGAACCGCGGCAAGTGTGTGTCCGGAGGCGAATGAGAAAATAAGAAAATTCTTTAGATAATCAGGGCTTGCTAGTACGGGTGACTTGCTTATAACCTTTTTGATGCATGCGAATGATGCTTTTGCTTCCACTGTCCATTTCACTTCATTGTTTTTCTTTAGCATATCTGTGATCAATTTCACGATTTCAGGAAAGTTTAGAATAAATCTTCTCAAAAAAATTATTTTTCCTAAGAATGACTGAAACTCTTTTATATTCCTAGGAATATTTATTGTGTCTATAGCTTCAACTCTTTTAGGGTCAATTCTAATTCCATCTCGAGACACAATATGGCCCAAGAGTTTACCTTCTTGCATAGCAAAGTGAGACTTTTGGGGGTTTAAAGACAAACTGAACCTGTGACATTTCTCAAACGTCTTCTTGAGATGTATAAGATGATCTTCATCAGATTTAGAAAAAACGGTTAGATCATCAAGATAGATAACCAAAAATTTGTCTCTTTTGCCAATGAAAGCGATATCCATAGCGTGTTGGAAAGTAGCACCTGCATTCATTAAACCAAAAGGCATCTTATCATACATAAATGTACCGCAAGGGGTGGTAAAGGCTATCTTTTCTTTATCGTGTTCACAGACAGTGATTTGATTGTACCTGGAAAAGCCGTCGATCATTGACATCCTATTTGCCCCAACTAATTTTTCTAAAACATGATCCATTTTGGGTAGGGAGTAATTATCTTTGAGGGATGACTTATTAAGATTTTTGAAATTGACACACAATCTAATTTCCCTGTTTTTTATTCTAACCAGGACCAGGTTTTCTACCCAATCTGAGTATCTCAGTGGTATGATTATATTTGCATCTAAGATCTTTTTGACTTCCTTTTCGATCACGGGCAATAAAATAGGATTAATTTGTCTGAGTTTTTGTCTAAAGGATTTGACACCCGGCTTCAATGGTATCTTATGTTCAATCACAGTGGTTTCATAGGTTCTCAGCTCTTCATAAGAACAAGCAAACACATCTTTGTATTTTCTAGGCAACTCCGTGTACTTACTTTTAATTTCTGGGGATAAATATTTGGATATTTTCACCAGCCGAGGGTTTTCTTTGGTACCTATGTCACAGTCTTCAACCTCTTCAGGTTGAGGCTGTAGAGTGGATTTTGAAGGGATATCATCTTGATTGAATAATCTTTCCAAGGGAATTAGGCCCTTGGGGATATGGTTATTTTTAAGAACAAGCATTCGGTGATTCACGATTTTATCGTGAAACTCTTGAGGATCCTTTCCTTCCTGCATGATCCAAATAGGATCGTTTTGGTTTTCTTGGTCAACATGTGTTTCGGCAAACTCATCTATAGATTTCAAAAATTTGCGAAGATGTTCATCGTCCTCAATGACTTTCCAATGTTGTATGTTATTCGGTATAGAAGGTCGGTACCTCATTTGTATGTGGTACTTTAGTTTAAACATGGTGGGAGGTGTGAAAGTTGAGGCTGCCTTGGCGAACGCATCATCCTGTTGGTTTTTAGTTCTAGGAATGAAATGAACTTTGACAGAGGAGAATAAATTTTCGATCAGATCCCAGACACAATTCATGTAGGATCTCAACCTAGGATGTTTGGCCTGGTATTGTCGGTTAACTTTTTTTATGATTAACTCGGCGTCACCAAAGACTTTGAGGTTCTTTATTTTCATTCTCCTAACATCTTCTAACCCTAACACTAAGGCTTCGTACTCACATATGCTATTAGTGTGGTTCTCATTCCACTGTAATCTATAGGAAAAGGGAATTACGAATTGATTATCGGGGGCCACCAGGAGTGCCCCACCTCCAACTCCAAAACAGGATGAAGCACCATCAAAAAAACATCTTCCATACACCTGAGCTATATACATTTTATTTTAATCCTTCTTTTTCTATTTTTTCTTCTGTACAACTTTCGTCTATACCTATTTCAAACTCATCATCAATAGATAATATACAATTTCCTAAATCTTGGTTGGCAATATATACAGGGTGGTTATTCGGGTTATGTGGATCACCTATCGTGAACACCAAACCAGATTCTCTATAAAGACATGTGTATTGTCCCCCAAATATTGGAATTGTAGCATACGTCGTGTCAAGTTGGAGAAATCCCCCAAGTTTGGCACCCCATGACCTAGATAATAGAATACCATATTTAGGAGGGATATCAGCGACTACGACGTCCATGAGAATGATTTTAGCGGGTATTTGTGCCAGATTGACCACGAGGTCTTTAATCATACCTATGCATTTGACCTTTCTTGAATCAAATGAATATAAGTCTCCATATGGCCTGGTGATTTCAAGGCCTAACTTCTCCATAATGGATTTTGGCATCACATTGTGGGATGCTCCAGAATCTAGCATACAATTATGAAGTAGGTGGTCAAACAAGTTCAACGTGATATAGAAGGGGGCAACAATGTCTCTCGCACCTTCGAAATGCGGACCAAAAACTATGTTTGGCTTGTCATATTCTAAGTTGATGACATCGGCTTGGTTTTCATCCTCTAAAAAGCTAATCATCTTAGAAATTTATTTTCTATATATGGGATTTTTAGCCAGTTCAACAAGTGGGATAGGGATTTTGATTTTATTTATTTCGTTTTCCAAATTAAAATTTCTCAGGGCCTTGTCGCTCTCTATGTTTGGGGCCTCCATTCCTTTATTTTTAGCTTTTCTTTGTGGTGCAAATTTTATTTCAGTCACAGGAACCTATATTTTTTCAGTGGGTGTTCCTACTGACTTTGACTTGACAGGTTGTGTGTCAGCGATTTGGGTTTTTGCAGTTTTTTTCTCAGCAACCTTTGGAGCTGCTTCATCAGTTTTGCCCCTAGGCAAGATCTTTTTCGTTGGGGTGGTTGGAAGACTCTTGTTCCTAGGTCTTAAATTATATTTCTCATGAAGTTAGGCTATAATATCATCTGTGATACCCTGATAGGCCAAATCTTCAGACGTATCGTTGCTAACATGGTCTTCCGATCTAATTTCCTTATTTAAGGATTTTTAGTAATCTTGTCTCAATAAATAAGGTGATTTATTATCGTTGCTAAGATTATTAATATCCTCATCAAAATCTTCAAAATATTCTAGATCTTCTTCTCCAATGAAGTTTTCACTTTTGAAGGGGGTTGGGATCTTTTGATCTTCATTTTTAATTGTTTTCGGTGGGGCCTGAGGATCCAGATTCCTTCTAAAATCCTTCCTAGGAAAATTATCCCTTTTTTATTTATCTAGTTCCATTTTTGAGATCTTATTTGAAATTTCTCTAATTACCCTAGACATATTGTCTATTTTATCTCCTGAGGATTTACACGATCTTGAGGATCCACCTTGTTCTATGAATTTCCTATTTTCTTTATTCTCGGTTTCTATTTTAGCTTTTAATTTCCCTGATGCCATCATGTTCGATTCACTCTCAAGAGAATCATCTAGCATTTTCAGGAGATCTGTTGACCTCCTTTCTCTTAATAATAGGGTGAAATTGGGATCAAAGGCACCAACAAAAGTCACCTTTGCTGGGGGTTGAGAAGGTTTGACTTCAACCGGGATTTTATTATATAACTTGTTAAACCTTTGTGTGAACTCTAGAACAGATTCTAAGTTTTTCTTTCTAAGGGCTCCGAAATCAGTTAAGTAATAGAGGTGGTCCCTCCTATCCCCCAATTTTCTAATAAAATCATTTTCAAGTTCTTTGTAAGATCTTAGAGATCTGGCTGCTAAGGCTCAGAACCAAGTCCTCACCTGTCCTTTGAAAGTCTGAACAAGGAATCTGGAATAGACATCTTCGTGTTCAATTTTGAGGATGTCGACAAATTGGTCAAATAATTTTATATGTTCTTGAGCGGTCAAATCTCCTTCCCCTATAAATTTTGGAAGTCTTTTCATATAGTTTTCGGGAAGGTCTTGTAGGGGGAGAGGGAGGACAAGGGGGGTGTATCTGGAAGCTACCTTAGCGAAGATTCTAGGAAGCGAGGCTTGACCACCTACTGGTCCTCCTGGGGCACTGACCCCAGCTCCAGCACCTCCATGTGCAGCCATTGATAGATTTGAGGTTGAAGCTCAAAATGTGTGAGGTGAGGGCTCACGGAAAACTGGGGAAAATACCTCAGGAAAAGAGAACGTATCGTATGACAGGGGAAGAGAGATGGATCTCTCAAGGGTTTCCTGAACGTCCAACTATGTAAAATTAGGTTGACAAATAATATGTATAGGTGAGATGATTTGTCTAAGGGATCTTCGTGATTTTAAATATTTTTTGGATCAGAGACTGGTGAGGTCTGTTTATCGTCTGGGTTCTTTCTGGTGTTCTTTTGGCTAGTAGCCAGTTTACTTATCGTGGAGTCGCCAAGTGAAAAATATAAGGTAGCCTTAGAAGGTTTTATATCTTTGTTCACTATCAAAGAAAGAAAGTGTTAATTTTGTTCTTCCCAGGGAAAAGTTTCGTTTCTTCATTCACCAGCAGCGGTGCCAAAAATATGTTGTTCCTGAGTTTATACTTTAAGGCTCTAAAGTATACCATCAAGGAATCCGTAAAAAAGGTAATTAAAGGGTAAAAATCAAAAGGAAGGATAAATTAGAGTTGGTTTCCCAACTACCTCTGTCTAGCTTCCCTTTGTTCTTGGATACTAATATCTCTCTCAATAGTTGCCCATGAACATTCTAATTCAACCCGGTTAGTCATTGTTTGCAGAATAGTATTAAAAAGGTTCAAAGCAATGCTAGTTTGATCTTGGAGACCAGGTTCTATGTTGGGTTGTCTGTTATTTCGGACAGTCATGGTGGGGTAGGATGCATGTCCTGTTGGGTGTTCATCACTCCTTAGTGTGGAATGGGGTTCTGCAGCACGACTGGGGGTGGTTGTTGTACGTATTGTTGTTGGGTCTGCTGAGGGGCAGGCAGTGCTGGAGGAAGTGGTCCATTTACTGAGTCTTTCATCCATTTAAAATCATTGATTTGGGGGCAATGTTGAGTATAATGACCGAACTCGCCACAAAGGGTAGAGGGGAACTTGGTTCAAAGGTTATTATTATTTTCCCCCTGACACCTGTTGTTGTTTCCCCATTAGGGGTTCTGTCTCCCTTGGTTCTGGTTTCCCCCAGTAGGTTGGTTCTGTTAGGGGTGATTTCCGCCTTGGCCTGCGTTGTTATTGTTCCATTTTTTTCCTTTCTTTTTGGCATTATTCGACTGATAGGTTGGATTTGCCATATTTAGTTGTTCAAAATTTTGATATTTCTGAATGGGAGAGGGTTGAACAAAATTTACCCCAGTGTGAGGGTGTTCTTATGGTGGAGCTATGGGCTGTGGAGGGCTAGGAAATGGAAAGTATGGATTATTTTGTGGTAATGATCCATAAGGTACATAGGAAGGCATGGCACTTTCGTTATTACTTAGAGTATAAGTTGAATTAGAGGGATTACCAGAACTTGTTTGGATGGGTGGGCGTATTGTGGGTGTCGGCGGTGGCCCACTGATGGGTGGAGGAAGGGAAACAGGGTATGGTTTTTGATAAGGGGGTGGAGGATAATAAGGGGTTCCTCCATATACCGTCGGATATTGAGGTGTGCCATACATTGGTGGTTGTTGGGGTTGTGGATTGTGGATTGTGGTGTTACGAATCAATCTGTCTGTCGAGTGAGACATCCCAGGTTTATCTTGGCCAAATGGCATGGATTTTGGAAGATCAGGAAGTATTGTGTACAACTACCCTGATTGTGAATAGATGAGGTTGTATTGTTGAGCCTCACTGATGGCTTCTTCTTCTAATTGAGGGAAGGTGGAAGCTACATCTTTACCAAGGAGAGAGACAAGTGATCTGAGAAACCAATCAAGACATTGTTGTTTGGTGGTTTCTGCTTTGCACAAACTATGTCGTCGACGCCACTCGTGAATGTGATCAACGATATGTGTGGCTGAGATTTGTTTAAAATTAGAGAGTAGTTCAAGACCATTGTCATGGTGGATTGATAATTGGAAGAAGGTCACAAATGCTTTGGCCGAGGACTCGAAAGTTTCATGGGACCCCAATTTTTCGTCTATGTACCATTTGGCTGATGGGCCAGTGAGTGTGCGTTGAAATAATCGTAGTCGGATGGAATCATCCATAATGTTGTTGGAAGAGCACCATAAGTGGAAATTCATGACATGGTTGGCAGGGTCATCTCCTGTCTTTCCTTCAAACTTGGGCATATCTGAAGGTAGTTTGGTAGGCATTGCAGGCCATGTGGGGTCATGCAATATAGGATCATTTGTGAGTTTGCTTAGAGATGGTATGTTGAGAGAGGCCAAGTATGACATCTGGAGTGGTGGTGGAGGATTAGTTCCAGCCATGGTGTGAGTGGTTTCTAAACCTGACCCTTTGGGGGGACTAGGTGGGTTTGTATTTCCCCCTTGAGAGGAAGTTGGCCCCCCACTTCCATGTAAAGGAGAGTGAGCGGACGGTGGACCTTGGGAATTTGCCACAAGTAAGGTGGAACCAAAGATAGTTGATCCTAAGACAATGGCACTCACCGGAGTGTGAGAAGGTGGAGCCACTGAGTTGGCAAGACTAGGAATTCCCCCTAGAATAGGAGGGAGGTTTAGCAAGTGTCTAGAATGATGGGGGTTCTTTGGGTCCCCTATCATGTCCGACTAGCCGAGTGGATGTGTGCGAATGGTGGTGAGAGTAATAAATAAATAAGAGCCTTTGTTGCAATTCTCGAACTTTACACGATATATATCTAAATAAAATGTAATCAGAAGTGCATCATACATAAAGTTTTTTTATAAAGAAGCATATATGTGGATAGGTGGATTTTTTCCTCGTGGGGGAAAAAAAAAACAAATGCTCGTGTCCCAAAACACGTAACGTCCTTCCTCTCAAAATAGCACTGGACCTTCCAATAGCACTCGACAGTGGGGTCTGAAGCCACTGGAAGAGAAACTAGTGAAGGATGAAGCAATCAGTTATAATGAGGGGTAGAGGGGGCATATCCCAGAAGAACTGGAAATATTTCCCAATAGCCACACAAAATCCGATCAAGGTGCAATTGCAACCCACAACTGCCACATGGGTAGATGTCCTAAAATTTGGTCACTAGGTACCTCGATCAAAGTGTGACATTTAGATTTTCGGCCTAAGAAATGGGTCACGGGCTAGATCCCGTCCAAGAGGTGGGTGCCTCAAGGGAGGACACATAGAACAACCAGACCTCGACCTTCAACCCTTCACGAGTATCTGCCTGCCTTATGGTGTTAGGAACACTTGACTTGGAGGATTTAAATTTCCCTATTTGACAACTTCTATTGTTTTGAAAATGTGAGAACCAAATAACGGGGAGTTATTTGGATGCCTATCGTCAAAATCCTACCTAGACTAAAAGATTTCTTTTGGCACCTCCTGTGGAGGAAAACTTAGTGAGTTTTTAGAAAACATTTAGATGTGGTTGTTTGAGAGATTAGGGGTGTGAGACAATCTCATTGAAATTAAGTGGGAGTGGATAGTTTCATCAAGAAAAGGGTGGGGTGTTTCAGAATCCCTTTGGAGGAAACTTACTTCAACCTCCATGTTTCGAGATGAATACTATGTGAGTGAGAGGTGACTTTTGTGTGCAAATGAGTGAAAGTGTGCCAATTCTTAATAAATTAGGTTTCACCTTGCTGCATGTGGACTTTGCTTGGTCCTTACAAGTCTTTGATTACCTATTTAACTAAATTTCATTGGTATAACCTTGCGGAATTCAAAAGTCCCTAGGAAGTTAGCATGTGGACATGTGGGTAATTTACTATTCCTTTAACTCCCTAATGTGATTTAATCTAAGAAATCTTTGAAACTATCCTAGATTGTGATCATGTGGACATGTATGGGCCCATTACAAAACCTTTAAACTTCCCTAGTGATTTAATCTAAGAAAGTAAATTTCAACACTATCCTATCTTTGTAGCATGTGGGCATGTATGGGCCAGTTACAATATTGAGATGTGTTTGAAAAATAAACTAAGAGGTGTCCCAAGGGGGTTGTTGTCCTCTCCTAAAGGTTTAGTCTTTTTAAGGGAGATGAAATTATCCTACAACCTTTTTCTGATTCTCAAGATCGCTTTGAAGCGCGAGAGAAGAGCATACTCAATGATTGATTTCCAATTTCTGGTCCCAATGTAAGTTTTATGTGATTACAAATGATTCCAACTTATACTCTTTGTCAAAGCAATCCATCCATGTGGAAAAATGAAAACAAAAGGGGAAATAATGATTTTAAACCCCCTAAGTGCCTATGTGTTTTGACTAATCCCTTTATATGGAGAGGGAACTAAGTGTGGTGCAGATTACAACATTCATGGAATCATTTTTAAGAGGGCTAGGGGCCTTCCACAAATCATGAAAAGGATTAAAATGTGTACTTTTCTGCATAGGTGCGCGGGTCTAGACAGAGGCACACTGAGTGCCAATGCGCGAACCTAAAAAGACTTTTGGGCGCAGGTGCGCGAAAGGCGCTGAATAACACAGAAATTTCGGTGCACGTGTGCATGATGAGAAACCGTGGGCCAATAAACCCGCCCACACCTGTCACATGGCCGTGAAGAAAATTTTGGATGGAATTCTCTCAACTCAACTTTGAATTGGATGTTTTGCAGGTAGGCTTGGGCCGGTTATGGTATCTGTAGGTTAAATAAACTGAAAGAAGAGCTAGAATGACCCAAATGGGGTAGGAAATTGATACCAATCCCTAGTGGAGTCACCAATCTGTTGTGCCTCTTTTGTCACCTGAATGAGCAAAATAGAGGTGCTTACAAGCTTAGTTGGGTCAGCTAAGAAAGATAGCAGTGAAGGAAAGGGTTATAAAAATAAACATAAAAGACTAAGCTAAGAATTAAACTAAGAAAGGAAAGAACAATTAAACTATTGAACATAAGGACATAAGAACAAGAAACAAACAAGACTCATGTCACCAATGGAAAGGATTGTATTAGTGAAAACAAAACACCGAGAAGAAAGAGGACTTTGGGTCCCTTCTTCCTCCAAGGGAGGGATCTTGGACCCCCACAATTGAGCTCTTCTTACAACATTGAAACTTTAAAGAAATGGTGAAAGAATCCCAACTTAACCCACTCAAAAGGTGATATGGATTGCCCAAATAGAATGGTGCTAGTATGCTCTTGATGAGAAAAGAGGATTCCCCAAGAGAATAGCAGCAGCATAACCTTGCAAATGAATTCCTTGAAAAAGTAGTGCACCCATGGCCTTGTTTTATAACATCACTTTGAGGTATTGTGAAACCAGCTTTTAGTGTGAAAAGGGGTTGTTTAGGGCACCTTTAGGTCTTTGACCAGCCACCCAGCTGGATCCAGCTGAGATTTGGATGTCAAATCAACTTGGAAGCTGAACCAGAAGTGGGTGGGAGGCCGGCCAACCTCATAAATGCGTGGTTCTCACGTGTGTGCGTATTTTAGTGTCTACAGTCGCGCATCATGCGCATGTGCGCTTTTCCTTCGTTTTTGGATGGCGCATGTGTGCGCGCACCCTGTGTAGTCATAGCACATCTTGATTTTATAACTGGTTGTATAGTTTTGGACCTTTTGGAAATTATTTTTTGGTAATTTTGGTCCATGGGTGGACTCATAGCTGTTTGAAGATGTTGGATTCCTATAACCATTTGTGGATGAAATTTCAGTGATAACAAATGCCCCCTGATGGATGAGGTTAGGAGCACACAGATAGTTGAAATTCATCAATGTTTCTTCTACTGAGAGTACCGTTGTAAGAAAGAGCGATAGTGAGAGTATCAAGAGTGACCCGTTGGAGGGAGAAGGGAACCTGTAGGACCCAAACTTCTGCAAGGTGTGTAAAATAAATTGTGTACAAACAAGGCGGACATGTTCCATGCTTGTGTCATGTAACTCAAAAAAGGGTGTTGTACAGTAACTGAAACTATGTGTTGATGTGGACAACTGCAGCACCCTCGGGGGTGGTTTTGATAAAGGCAGAGGACGATTCTAATGAGGAACATACTTTGAACAGTAGGCAATGACACCTGTAAGAACTATCACAGATTCTATGGGCATTGATAGCCCAACCAAGTTCAGAGGTCTTCAGAAAATATAAGAAACAACTACAATAGTCACAAAGTAAGACCCACCGTAACATGAGAAAGTGTTGAAGTTGAATGTTATGGGGGTCAACGACAGCAGGGAGAAATTATGGGTCTCCCTGTGCCATCCGATACTTCTCATTAGAAAGGTAATGAGAGTCAAGATACTATCTCCCTTCTAGAAACTGTGTTGATGTCGATAAAAAGGGTAGACGCAACTCCAAGAAGCAAAGGGATTCATGAAATCTACTAGGTAAGGTCAGGGACTGAGGAGGTACATGGACGAAGTCGAGATGTGTGGAGACTCAAGGCTGCCCTTGGTTGGGGATATATGCAAAGTATAAGTGGCTGCAACCGTTTAATGAGGTCAAGTGTTAGGGAGGACAACGAGACATGGGATAAGTTGTGCCAGAGGCAGGACAAAGTGAACAAACTCAGAGAGCAGCGGTAGGTGGCCTATAGGATACTCGGAGTTGGTGGATGATGTCAAAATAGGAGTAGATGATAAGGACTTCCCCAACCAAGGGAGACATTGGTTGCATTTTCTAGGAAGGTCACCAAAGGTGAAGACAAAAAACTATGTACGATACTGGAAGCAACGACTTAATTACAAAAAGAATTAAAAAATCAGTGGGGAGAATAATGCATATACAGAAACAAGTGCCCCAGTGTAGGATGGCTTGGCCTGGGGATGGCGCAAGTTGGTGGAAAAAAAAAGTGGAGGGTTGGGGCTCCATAGGCTGGTTTCTGTAGTAGGGCAATGTATGGAGGGCAATCTAAGGATTGGTAGACTGATGATGGGTGAAATGGAGGGTAAATGATGGTGCGGGAGTGTAGTCAAAATAATCCATGAGGAAGTGCCCTGGGAGTCCATTGGGTAGGCTAGAAAAATGAGGAGAAGGAATATGTGGCTGATTCGCGACATGATGTAAGACTATCAGGACTCCCATCCCTAAAGGTTGAAAACAACATGAGTGTTGAAGTGCCAAGGGGGGATATAAATGGGAAAACTCATGTGAGGGAGACTCTTACAGGGTGACAGTATGCAAAATGCAGTGGAGGTGGCGGTACTGTAGAACTAGATATGGGGACCCTAAAGGAAAATTTCAGAGGGTGTGGCTGAAGATGCAATTGAGATTCAGAGGGAATGATTACATGCTAGTGTTGATTATATACCTGAAGGGGTTGCGTTGGTGTATGATGACCAAGTACCTGCACACATAAAAACCAAATACCCGACGTGAACAATATCTGAAGAGAACCGAACATACAATCATTTATTTGATAATTGTGAACATGAGCATGCGTACCTGGACGGGGTATGGACAAATGGCCCCCCGGGGGCTAAGGATGAAAAATGGCTTGGGAATTGTCTTGATGTAGAGGACAGGGTGCTGATCCCTCGGCTGAAGACGGATCAAAAAAAGGACACCTGGAGCTCTCGGAGTGGGGTTTGGAAGTTTGGCAAAAAGGACTATATATAGTTGTAGGGCTGACATTGCCACCTCATTTGTACTTGTTGTCAGAGTGATTGGACGCAAGATATTTAGAGGAGATTTGGAGATTTTGAGACAATGAGGCATCCGATTCAGAGCCAGTGAGCTTAAGGTTAGTGGTCTTATCGTCCTGTATAGAATTAGGTTTTCTAATTGTGGGCAAGGCCTATACGGAGGGCCGTACAGGGGGTTTTGTGGGTGTGGGGCCCCCAGTGCGTGGGCGATCAGGAAATATGCACGCATGGGTGCATGCCTATTATCCGGATAGCCACGTGTGGGGGCGCCCTAATGAGGGACACACATGTGCATGGTATGCACAGATGTAAGCTAAACAACTACGCATGGGTGCACAGCTGTGTAGTGGACAGGCGCGCTACGATGCACACCTGTGTATGTGACAGGGGCGCATGAAGGTGCCTCTGTATAGCCGATAGGCGTGCACTCATGTGTGCCTGTGGGATGAATAGGCGCACATTTGTGAGCACCTGTGGGGTGAACAGGCATGCATGTGTGCGCACCTCTGGGGTTAAACAGTCGCGCCTTGGGGGCAAAGATGAAAGGTGCGAAACTTATCTCTTTTTGGAGATTTTAATGTGTTTATGTTTGAGATGGCTGATCGAGAACTAGATTATGTGATTGCAAGTGATCATTTTGGATGATGTCAGTGCACTAGAGAGAGAGGGATTGGTCACAGCTCAGGGAGGTTGTGGCCATTGATGATTCGGTGGTTCATGAAACTTTGGCAGCTTGTGGGCTACTGAAGTTCTTTGAGTGCACCTTGATACGGGCCCAAGATTACCTCCTATAGTTCTTGATCCGGATGTGGAGTCTGGATCTGCATTGTTTTATGGTATGGGGTGAGCAACTGGCCTTCACTGTGGCGGAGGATGTGTATTTTCTGATTGGGCTCCCTTTTCAGGGAACGCCCTTACCGGTGGAGCCCGTATTACCTGGCGATGGACAGTTGGCTACCTTAGGTCGGAGGTGTCGTTCGAGGGAGGATTTTATGTCGAGCTCCATGGTGAGTATCGGGGCTATGGATGCCCTGGTACATCATTGTGTAGCAGCAATGGTTGTGAGGGTTTATGGGTCCCTCGTGACTCAGTGGATCAATGGTGGTCAGCTGAGGATTATGGGGGGGGGCACTTGCAGGAGATCATTTTTCCTGGGGCTTGATGTTGCATGCCAAGATGGTAGGGCAGCTCGACATGTGTTGGGTTGCAAACTCGGGAGATTTTTCCTTTGGGTCCATCTTGGTTGCATGGTTTTTAGAGAGGGTGTCAATGTTGTACCCTAGAGTTTTATTGGGTGCACTTGGTGTGCGAGAGCCACAACTGATGCAGTGGTTGAGAATTTTATTTCGCCACAGTGGTGGGGAGTGTGGCCATTTTTTCACAGCCGAGGCTGCAAAGGTGTGGCGGCAGATGCCGCAGATCATACTTTAGTATCCGTACTATGGGGTGGACTTCCGGGGTGATCCGAATATGGTGTTACCTCCAGGAGAGGTGTTCGACCACCGAGGTATGATGTGATTTTTTTTTATATTTTAATATTCAGATAGTATAACATGTGTATTATGTATAGATGGATGTTAATGCTATCCTTTGTTTGTTTGTATGTGCAGATGTGGGACCTTGCGGGCATGAGGCTGAGTTGGTTAGAGCGTTGGCTTGTCAGGGGCCGGTGAGGTCATTGTGGGGAGATTCGTGGGTAGGAGAGAGATGAAGACACGAGGATGTTGAGGCAAGACCTGTGGGCGAAGAGAGAGCGATGAGGAGGCGTCATTTCAACGACCCTGGTGCAGGGTCATCACATGCTCCTTCGACCGAGGCCAGGAGATATTTTGAAGATATTCATCATTGCTTGGAGGCAGTGCTACAGGGTGTGCCTAAGGGCATGTGGTCATGTATCCAGGATGAGGACATCCTAGAGCAGTGTGTGGTGGTTTCGTTGATGTGGCGATGACTAGGCGGTTACCTCCAGGGATGGAGGGACCGATAGCAAGTGGGGCACCACCTCCTGAAGGAGGGCTAGGTGGTGGTGCTCTAGAGGCACCATGAGTGTCTCTGTGTGTAATTTTGTATATTATATAGGCTGGTGAGCCCATTTGGTGTGGTGACACCAGTTTTGTACCGAGGTGGTTCGCTGGCTTACGGATTTTGTATAGGATGTACTCTATTTGTATGTAAACATTTTGATGGCACTTTTAACCGATATATATATATATATATATATATATATATATGGATATACATTTTGGGGTCTCTGTGATGTTCACATGTGTGTGAGAATTGTTTAATGTTGTGTATGATGTCTAATCTATATGCTGTGACAGACTTTTGATGGTTTATGTGTGTGTAAAGGTGTCTTGATGTGATATATGTCAATCTAGTACAATGTTAGGCAGGTTATTGATGATTTGATTAAATTGTCTTGGAATATGTGTAAATGTAATGAAATCAAAATGTCGAGATAAAAGTCTAACTTGCAGGTATTTGCGAAAGAGGCAAGGATCGCAGACACGGTACACATTGTTGAGATGGAGGACGACCAATTGAGATTCAAGTAAGATGTTAAGGTGACAAATACGATGATGGCTGACATCAGCGAGGAGACCAATGATGGCAGTGTACTCATCTTGGTTGTTGGTTTCTAAACCCAAACATATTCCGCTGGAGTGGAGCAGTTCATGTGAGGGGAAATAGAGGTCCCAAGCAATCGAAGCGAGATTCTGTGTCCAACGGCTGGTGTCGTCGGCATAACTCATGTGGTAGGCCGATGGAGGAGGCATCTATCAATAACACAAATGATAGTTTAGGTGTGAGGTATGGAAAAAGGATTAAAAACACTATAAAATAAAATAACCTAATGTAGAATGTCTACGCTCAGGTGTAAAAATTATTTAAGTACAACCCGTTGATGGGTTCTTTGAGAGAGAGGCCCTCGGGGGAAGCCAGGATGTGTGCACCTTTGGTGAGGCAATGTTGGATAATGTAAGGGCCATGCCACAGTGACTCGAATTTGCCATGACTGAGGGTATCGTGAGTGATATCGTAAGCAAGGACGAGGTCGTGTTTGTGAAATGAGCGGAGGTTGACATGGCGATCAAAGGTGGATTTTGACCGTTTTTTGGCTGCCTCATTGTTCTGTAATGAAGATCAATGATCTTCATCTAGGGACTCTAAGTTCAGCAAACGCTGCTCCATTGGAGCAGTGTCGGGTAATAGCTCAATTGCGGTGCGTAAGGTGGGGATTTCGCACTCGATAGGAAGAGTGGCCTCGACCCCATGGACTAGATGAAATGGTGTGAAACCGGTGGCCATTTTCACGGCCGTACGGTAAGTCCATAGCATGGAAAATAACATGTGATGCCAATTGGTCTTATGTTTATTAGTTGTGCGATGTAATATGTTTTTGAGGACCTTGTTAACTACTTCGACCTGTCCATTGGATTGAGGGTAATATGGTGAGGCAAACTCATGGGAGAATCCTAACCGGGATGAGAGTTTGACGAAAATCTCATTCTCGAAATGTTTCCTGTGATCAGACGCTAGTTGGAGTGGTACTCCAAAGCGGGATATGACATGATTAAATAAAAAATGTGTTGTGGTGTCAGCAGTGTTTTTGAAGGTAGGCATGGCTTCAGCCCACTTTGTAAAGTAATCGACTGCGACAACGATGTATTTGTATCCATTGCTAGATGGTGGGTTACAAGTCATGAATTTGATGCTCCGTTTACAAAAGGGGCCTACAGTAATGACTGGGTGTATAAGAGCAAGAGGTGCTCGTGCTTTGTTGGCATAAAGATGACATTTATCGCATCGCTTTATAGCATGAATGCAATCATGAAACAATGTAGGCCAAAAGTAACCTACACGGATGATTTTTTGAGTGGTGGACATCCCCGAAATATGGCCCCCACATGCGTCGCTATGGCAGTCGTTCAAGACTCTATCGACCTCGTCAATAGTCAAGCATCGATGGAGTATGGTGTCGACCCCGCACCGATACAAGATATCTTCGATGAGGAGATAGCGGGGGGGCCTAATGGTGGATACAGCGACGATCATCTCATGAGAGGTGGTTACTGAACTTTTGGGTTCGAAGGTAGACGAGGAGGTCGTCATACCAAGGATCATCCGAAGTGATGTAAAAGAGATGTTCATCAAGGAAGTTGGTATTGACGGGGGCACTAGTAGTATCAGAGGGGAAGGCTATGATGAGTTCAGCGAGGGAGAGAGCTTTATTTCTTTTGGGTGTTGAAAATTTGAGATCGTACTCCTAAAGGATAATGATCCATCAGGAAAATTTACCATTAATTTGTCAACGACTGAACAAGTATTGCATGGGGTTGGAATCTGCTATGAATTTTGTTCTGCGAAGCAGAATGTAATGGTGCAGTTTCTGGACTGCGAGAATCACTGCAAGGGCTAGTTTCTCTTCATGATTATACTTCAAAGGTGGCCCTAAGAGTTTTTTACTAATGCAGTAAATGACATGCTCGCGATCATCATCTCCTATTTGAACGAGAACTCCTGCTACTGAGATGGCTAACACTGATATGTAGAGGATATTGTTGCGATTATAGTCGGGTGAACTAATTAAAGGGGCATTGGAGAGTGCCATTTTAAGATCGTAAAAAGATTTTTGGTCATTTTCATCCCAGTCGAATGGGATGTCGTGGCGTAGTAAGCGAACGAAACCATGTTCTCGAGGAGCATAGTCTGGGACAAATCGCTTTAAAAAGTTAGCATTTCCTAGTAGGCTCTGGAGTTGGTGTAAATGTCGGGGGGGTGGAATTTCTATGATACCTTGGACTTTGAAGGGATCCACGGTAATACCACTTTGGGAAATGATGAACCCTAGGAGGCGCCCGGGAGGGACGCAGAACCCACACTTAAGGGGGTTCAAGCGGATGTTGTACTGACGAAACCTTTGGAAGATGATTCGTAAATCATCAAGATGTTGAGTGCGTTTTTTGGATCAATTTGTGAGGTCATCCAAGTATGCGAGGATGATATGAGCCAGATCATGAAAAAGGTATGTCATAGCCCATTGGAAAGTTGCACCAGCGCTTTTTAGGCCAAAAGGCATGACACGATATGAAAAAGTACCCTAAGGGGTGGTGAATGCAGTTTTGTATTGATCGGCTGGGTGGATTTGGATTTGGTTATAGCCAGAGAAACCGTCCATAAAGGATAAATATGCATGGCCTGCACAGTCATCAATAATTTGATCGATGAAAGGCGTTAGAAAGTTGTCTTTGGGATAGGCATGATTGAGTTCGCAAAAGTCCATGCATACACGAATAGTACCCTGTGTTTTGTTAACGGGTACAGGGTTGGAAACCCATGAGGTATAGGCAATGGGGTAGATGAACCCAGTAGCGCGTAATTTGTCAATCTCAGTTTTGATAACCGCTGCTTTGGATGGGTGTAGAAATTATTGTTTTTGGCGAACCGGTGTGATATCAGGCCAGGTGTCTATGTGATGTTCGACAATAGAGGGATCAAGGCCAGGAATCTCGGTGTATGACCAGGCAAAAATATCCCAGTATTCTTGGAAGAGGGCTTTGTAGGCGGTGATTTCTTGAGGAGCGCATGTGGCGCCAATGGTGATTTCCTCGACGACTCCATTTTTTATGGAAATATCGATTTTGATGGTGGGGGAAATGTTGGCCATATTTCCTTCTTCAAAATCGTCTGGGCAGGGATGGGGTTGTTGAACCAGACGATATGCCCTGATGGGATAAAATCCTTGGTTTCGACTGCGTATATGGGGTGTTGGTTAGGAGGTGTGAAGTCTTCCTGTGAAAGGAAGAGCACTCTGTGGTGTAGCGCATCCCATGGGTAGTCGGGGGTGGTTAATTCCTCGAGTATGTACTCATCTCAGTGGAAGTGTCGGGAATACAAGGGATCTAAAAAAGGGATATCGGTGGCTGTCACTATGTGGTTATTTTCTGGTGGTGACGAAGCAGGAAGGATGACGCAATGAGATTGCAATGGTTTGCTCGTCATAAACCAAATATCGATATATTGGGGGTTATAAATGGTAGTTGGCCGTAAAATTTTCATGGGGAAATGAATGGGAGAATTGGGGGGATTTGGGGGTAAATCCTCGTATAAGTCATCCAAGAACCATGGAGGAATAGGAAGTGCTTCTGGTTCAGGAGAAATAATATGAAGAATCTCTAGTGATGGGGTAAGGTTAATCATTGATTCTATAGGGGGTACAGGAGTTTGAATCAGGTTCACTTGGCATTGCCTGTATTCAATGATCATAGGACAATGATATGTGAAATGATCTAGGGATTCGCAGAGAGAGCAAGGGAATCTCATACATTCGTTGATGGAGGTTGTGACATAATGGATGTCAGTGACAGGGGTTGGGGTGAGTGTTTGTTGAAAGCTATGGCGTACAACTGTTAATGTCTGTTGGAATTGAGGTAACGTTGGACAGTGGTGTGTGTAATGGCCATATTATGAATAGATGGCACATGCGAATTTGGTTCGCAGTCCTTTGTTACTTGTGTTCTATGAGATAGTGGAAATACTAGAGGAAGTGATGAGCGGTGGTGGTGCTCGAGGGAGTTGGATGAGATTACGTAACTCGAGGAGAGATGGGCATTTGTTGGTGGGGTGTCCATCCTTCTCGCATAGCGCACAAGGAGGTTGGACACGTGGGGGAAGTGGAGTTGTGGGCTCCTTCCTCTTTCGCCTGCCCCCATCTATGGCAGGGAGGTTAGTGAGTGGGGGTGTAGGGGGTATGGTGGGAGTGAGTATGAGAATTTGCATCAGGATTCCTTCTGTTTGGGGAGGGAGGGATGGTTGAGGAACCATCTATGGTGGATGTAAATACGAAACTAGGATTTTCAGCACCATATTAGGGAGGGTGAGCATTGCAGCTACTTGGAAATATTGTATGCTTGGTGGAGGGTAAAAGAAGGGGATTTGAGTAATGGATTGGGGAACTATCTCCCAAACTAGGATATGGCCTTGGGGTGAGGTGAAATCGTGAAATAGTGGAGTTGACGAGTTCGTAGGAGGCTCGTGAGGGAGGGGCTCTGCAACTAGTGGGACGTCAGATATGAGAGAAGCCTCACTGGGAGGAAGGGTATCCTCAATGTCAGTTCTTTTGGACGAGATGACACAAACCTAATTGGAAGGATGAATGAGCGGTGGTGCACCATGGTAAGTTCCTAACAAGTATGGGTCTTTGAAAATTTCGGGCCCCATTTCTATGAGTGGATATGCCTCATGATTAGTATGGATGAAAGGGAGAATGTTATCGATGTTGGCAGAAGGGTTAGGCTCATAATGTGAAACTTGATCAATGGTAATAATTTTCCCGTTATGGGGGAACATCATGGTTCGAAAGAAGGAAGAGGCAACGACCTTCATATTGTACATGTAGCTATGACCAAACAAGATATTGTAATCGAGTGGGGCGTCGATAACTTCAATGTCGATGAAAATGGTCTTGCCCCGAGTTCGACAGGGACATTTTGGAAGAGCCCTTCGGGAGAAGATGGTCGTCTGGCATAAGCTCTTAAGGTAATGGCAGATGGTATGAGTTCGAGGGAACCAAGCTTCTTCCATACTGACTTGGACATGATGCATGTGGATGCACCTTCATCAATGATGCACCGATGAACTGTAATGTTTCAAATTTTCACTGGGATTTGAAAACCGATGAGAGTGGGGAGATGACGCTCTCCACTGTCGAGATCAAATGTGATGAATTGAGTATCCGCAGGGTCAACTGCCCCCAAGGTGGAAAGTAATGATTTCTACTGAGTGGGACAAGTTTGAAGTACTTCTAAGACTGACATTGCAGTCGGGGACTATCCTAATTCATTGACCAAACTGTAATTATGAGTCGCCCTAGCCTGGAGGTTGTGGACATTTATGCCCAATGGGATGCGAGGGATACAAAGAGGTGTTTCTGTGTTAGGGAGATGAATCATCAACGGGGGTCCCATTGGTGCTGGGATTATTTCTGGGAAAATGGGAGGAGACTCAGCGGGTGCACAGTATTGACAACTAAGTGTCTTTAGAAGGACTTCTTCCTCACTAGTGAGGAGGATAGTACGATCTGCGAGATTGCTCGGGTTGAGATATTGTCCCAATTGTGGTGGGGTAGGTTGCATGTCTTGTTGGGTGTTCACCACTCCTTGGTGTGGAATGGGGTTCTGCAGCACGACTGGGGGTGGTTTTTGTATGTATTGTTGTGGGGCCTACTGAGGGGTAGGTGGAGGTGGAGGATGTGGTCCATTTACTGAGTCTTTCATCCATTTAAAATCAGTGATTTAGGGGCAATGATGAGTATAATGATCGAACTCGCCGCAAAGGGCACAAAGGAAGTTCGTTCGAAGGTTATTTTTATTTTTCCCCTGACGCCTGTTGTTGTTGCCCCCCTGGGGGTTCTGCATCCCTTGGTTCTGGTTTCCCCCAATAGGTTGGTTCTGTTCGGGGTGATTTCTGCCTTGGCCTGGGTTGTTATTGTTCTGGTTTTTTCCTTTCTTTTTGGCATTATTCGACTGATGGGTTGGATTTTCCGTATTTAGCTCTTCAAAATTTTGATATTGCTGAATGGGAGAGGGTTGGACAAAATTTACCCTAGTGTGAGGGTGTCCTTGTGGTGGAGCTATGGGCTGTGGAGGGCCAGGAAATGGAAAGTATGGATTATTTTGTGGTAATGATCCGTAAGGTACATAGGAAGGCATGTCACTTTTTCTAGTACTTAGAGTATAAGTTGACGTAGAGGGAGTACCATAACTTGTTTGGATGGGTGGGCGTATTGTGGGTGTTGGTGGTGGCCTACTGAAGGGTGGAGGAAGGGCAACAGGGTATGGTTGTTGATAAGGGGGTGGAGGATAAGAAGGGGTTCCTCCATATGCTGGCGGATATTGAGGTGTCCCATACATTGGTGGTTTTTGAGGTTGTGGATTGTGGTGCATGATGTTACCAATCAATCCGTCTACTGAGTGAGACATCTCGGGTTTATCTTGGCCAAATGGCATGGGTTTTGGGAGATCGGGAAGTATTGTGTACAAGTACCTTGTTTGTGAATATATGAGGTTTTATTGTTGAGCCTTACTGATGGATTCTTCTTCTGATTGAGGGAGGGTGGAAGATACATATTTACCAAGGAGAGAGACAAGTGATCTGATAAACCAATCAACACATTGTTTTTTGGTGGTTTATGCTTTGCACAAACTACGTCATCGACGCCACTCGCGAATGTGATCAGTGATATGTGTGGCTGAGGTTTGTTTAAAATTAGAGAGTAGTTCAAGACCATTGTCATGGCAGATTGGTAATTGGAAGAAGGTAAAAAATTCTTTGGCCAAGGACTCGAAAGTTGCATGGGACCCTGATTTTTTATCTATGTACCATTTGGCTAATGGGTCAGTGAGTGTGCGTTGAAATAATCGTAGTCAGATGGAATCATCCATAATGTTGTTGGAAGAGCACCATAAGTGGAAAGTCATGACATGGTTGGCAGGGTTATCTCCTGCCTTTCCTTCAAAATTGGGGATATCTGAAGGTAGTTTGGTAGGAATTGCAGGCCATGTGGGGTCATGCAATATAGGATCATTTGTGAGTTTGATTAGAGATGGTATGTTGAGAGAGGCCAAGTATGGCATCTGGAGTGGTGGTGGAGGATTAGTTCCAGCCATGGTGTGAGTGTTTTCTGAACCTGACACTTGGGGGGGACTAGGTGGGTTTGTACTCCCCCCTTGAGAGGAAGTTGGCTCCTCGCTTTCGTGTAAAGGAGAGTGAGTGGACGGTAGACCTTGGGAATTGGACCCAAGTAAGGTGGAACCAAGAAAATATGATCCTAATATAGTGGCACTCACTAGAGTGTGAGAAGGTGGAGCCGATGAGTTGGCAAGACTAGGAACTCCCCCTAGAATAGGAGGGAGGTTTAGCAAGCGTCTGGAATGATGGGGGTTCTTTGGGTCCCCTATGTTGTCCGACTAGCTGAGTGGATGTGTGCAAATGGTGGTGAGAGTAATAAATAAACAAGAGCCTTTGTTACAATTCTTGAACTTTACACGATATATATTTAAATCAAATGTAATCAGAAGTGCATCATACATAAAGTGTTTTGATAAAGAAGCATATATGTGGATAGGTACATTTTGTCCATGTGGGGGAACAAAGAAAACAAATGCTCATGTCCTAAAAGACGTAATGTCTGTCCTCTCAAAATAGCACTAGACCTTCCAATAGCACTTGAAAGTGGGGTCTAAAGCCACCGAAAGAGAAACTAGTGAAGGATGAAGCAATTAGTTATAATGAGGGGTAGATGGGGCATATCCTGAAAGAGCTGGCGATATTTCCCAATAGCCACACAAAATCCGATCATGGTGCAATTGCAACCCACAATTGGCACCTGGGTAGATGTCCTAAAATTTGGTACCTCGATCAAAGTGCGGCATTTAGATTTTTAGGCTAAGAAATGGGTCACGGGATGGATCTTGTCCAATAGGTGGGTGCCTCAAGGGGGGATGTACAGAACAACCTGACCTCGGACTTCAATCCTTCACAGGTGTCTCCCTACCTTACGGTGTTAGGAATACGTGACTTGGAGGATTTAAAGTTCCCTATTTGACAACTTCTATTGTTTTGAAAATGTGAGAACCAAATAATGGGGATTTATTTGGATGCCTATCCCCAAAATCTTACTTAGACTAAAAGATTTCTTTTGGCACCTCTTGTGGAGGAAAACTTAGTGAGTTTTTAGAAAAAATTTAGATGTGGTTGTTTGAGAGATTAGTGGTGTGAGCCAATCTTGTTGCAATTAAGTGGGAGTGGATAGTTTCATCAAGGAAAGGGTGGGGTGTTTCAGAATCCCTTTGGAGGAAACTTACTTCAACCTCCATGTTTAGAGAAGAAAACTATGTGAGTGAGAGGTGACTTTTGTGTGTGAATGAGTGAAAGTGTGCCATTTCTTGATAAATTAGGTGTCACCTTGCTGCATGTGGACTTCGCTTGGTCCTTACAAGTCTTGGATTACCTATTTAACTAAATTTCATTGGTACAACCTTGCGGAATTCAAAAGTCCCTAGGAAGCTAGCATGTGGACATGTGGGTCCTTTACTATTCCTTTAACTCCCTAATGTGATTTAATCTAAGAAATTTTTGAAACTATCCTATATTGTGATCATGTGGACATGTATGGGCCCATTACAAAACCTTTAAACTTCCCTAGTGATATAATCTAAGAAATTAAATTTCAACACTAGCCTATCTTTGTAGCATGTGGGCATGTATGGGCCCGTTACAATCTTGAGATGTGTTTGAAAAATAAACTAAGAGGAGTCCTGAGGGGGCTGTTGTCCTCTCCTAAAGGTTTAGTCTTTTTAAGGGAGATGAAATTGTCCTACAACCTTTTTCTGATTCTCAAGATCACTTTGAAGCATGAGAGAAGAGCATACTCAACGATTGATATCCAATTTTTGGTCGCATTGTAAGTTTTATGTGATTACAAATGATTCCAACTTACAGTCTTAGTCAAAGCAAGCCATCCATGTGGATAAATGAAAACAAAAGAGGAAATAATGATTTTAAACCCCCTAAGAGCCTAAGTGTTTTGACTAATCCCTTTATATGGAGAGGGAACTAAGTGTGCTGCAGATTACAACATGCATGGAATCGTTTTTAAGAGGGATAGAGGCCTTCCACAAATCATGAAAAGGATTACAGTGTGTATTTTTCTGCATAGGTGCACAGGTCTCAGAGTAGACAAAGGCGCACTGGGCACCAATGCACAAACCGAAAAATAATTTTGGGTGCAGGTGCACGAACGACACTGAATAACATAGTAATTTTGGTGCACGATGCGCGACTGTGGGCCAATAAACCCACGCACACCTGTCAAATGACCGTGAAGAAAATTTCAGATGGAATTCTCTCGACTCATCTTTGAATTGGATGTTTTGCAAGTCGAGTTGGGCCAGTTATGGTACCTGCAAGTTAAATATCCTGAAAGAAGAGCTAGAATGACCCAAATGGGGTAGGAAATTGATACCAATCCCTAGTGGAGTCATCAATCTATTGCACCTCTTTTTCCTTGAATGAGCAAAATAGAGGTGCTTACAAGCTTAGTTGGGTCAGATAAGAAAGACAGCAGTGAAGGAAAGGGTTAGAAAAATAAACATAAAAGACAAAGCTAAGAATTAAAGTAAGAAAGAAAATAAAAACTAAACTATTGAGCATAAGGACATAAGAACAAGAAACAAACAAGACTAATGTCACAAATAGAAAGGATTGTATTAGTGAAAAGAAAACATCGAGAAGAAAGTGGACTTTGGGTCCCTTCTTCCTCCAAGGGAGGGCTCTTGGACCCCCACAATTGAGCTTTTCTTACAACTTTGAAACTTGAAAGAAATGGTGAAAGAATCCCAAGCTAACCCACTCAATAGGTGTTGTGGATTGCCCAAATAAAATGGTGCTAGTATGCTCTTGATGAGAAAAGAGGATTCCCCAAGAGAATAGTAGCGACATAAACTTGCAAATGAATTCCTTGAAAATGTAGTGCACCCATAGTCTTGTTTTATAGCATCACTTTGAGGTATTGTGCAACCAGCTTTTAGTGTGAAAAGGGGTTCTTTAGGGCACCTTTAGGTCTTTGACCAGCCACCCAACTGGATCCAACCGAGATTTGGATGTCAAATTGACTTGGAAGCTGAACCAGAAGTGGGTGGGAGGCCGACCAACCTCATAAATGTGTTGTTCTCAGGTGTTCATGGATTTTAGCATCTACAGTCACACATGTGCGCTTTTCTTGCATTTCTAGATGGTGAATGTGTGCGCGTGCCCTGTGTAGTCATAGCGCATCTTGATTTTATAACTGATTGTATATTTTTGGACCTTTTGGAAATGATGTTTTGATAATTTTGGTCCATGGGTGGACTGATAGATGTTTGAAGATGTTGGATTCCTATAACCGTTTGCGGACGAAATTTCAGTGATACAATATGCCCCCTGATGGATGAGGTTAGGAGCATACTGATAGATGAAATTCATCAATGTTTCTTCTACTGGGAGTATCTTTGTAAGAAAGAGCGATAGTGAGAGTATCAAGCCTAACCCATTGGAGGGAGAAGGAACCTGTAGGACCCAACCTTCCACAAGGTGTATAAAATAAATTGTGTGCAAATGAGGTAGGCATGCCCCATGCTTGTGTCATGTAACTCAAAAAAGGGTGTTGTACAGTAACTTAAACTGTGTGTTGATGTGGAAAAATGTAGCACCCTCGGGGGCGGTTTTGATAAAGGCATAGGATGATTCTGATGAGGAACATAGTCTGAATAGTAGGCAATGACACATGTAAGAAGTATCACATATTCTGTGGGCATTGATAGCCCAGCCAAGTTCAGAGGTCTTCGGCAAATATAAGAAACAACTACAATAGTCTCAAAGTAAGACCCACCGTAACATGAGAAAGTGTTGAAGTCGAATGTTATGGTGGTCAACGACAGCAGGAAGTAATTATGGGTCTCCTTGTGCTATCCGAGACTTCTCATTGGAAAGCTAATGAGAGTCAAGATACTGTCGCCCTTCTAGAAACTGTACTGATGTTGATAAAAAAGGGAGACGCGACTCTAAGAAGCAAAGGGCTTCATGAAATATACTAGGTGAGATCAGGGACTGAGGAGGTACATGGATGAAGTCGAGGTGTGTGGAGACTCAAGAATTCCCTTGGTTGGGGATATATGCGAAGTATAAGTGGCTGCAACCGTTTAATGAGGTCAAGTGTCGAGGAGGACAACGAGACGTGGGATAAGTTGTGTGAGAGGCAGGATAAAGTGAACAAACTCAGAGATCAGAGGTAGGTGTCCTGTAGGACACTTGGAGTTGGTGGATGATGTCAAAAGTAGATGATAAGGACTGCCCCAACCAAGGGCGACATGGGTTACGTTTGCTAGGAAGTTCACCAAAGGTGATGACAAAAAGCTATGTATGATGCTAGAAACATCGGCTTAATTACAAAAAGAATCAAAAAATCAGTGGGGATAATAATGCATATACAGAAACGGGTTCCCCAATGTAGGATGGATTGGCTTGGGGATGGCACAAGTTGGTGGAAAAAACAAGTGGAGGGTTGGGGCCCCATAGGCTAGTTTCTGTAGTAGGGAAATGTATGGAGGGAAATCTGAGGATGGGTAGACTGATGATGGGTGAAATGGAAGGTAAATGATGTTGTGGGAGTGCAGTCAAAATATTTCATGAGGAAGTGCCCTTGGAGTCCATTGGGTAGGCTAGCAAAATGAGGAGAAGGAATATGTGTCTGATTTGCAACATGATGTAAGACTATCAAGACTCCCATCCCTAAAGTTTGAAAACAACATGAGTGTCGAAGTGACAAGGGGGGATATAAAAGGGACAACTCATGTGGGGGAGAGTGCTACTAGGTGACAGTACCCAAAATTCAGTGGAGGTAGTGGTACTGCAGAGACGGATATGGGGACCCTAAAGGCAAACTTCAGAGGGTGTGACTAAAGATGCAATTGAGATTCAGAGGGAATGATTACATGCCAGTGTTGATTATATACCTAAAGGGGTTACGCTGGTGTATGATGACCAAGTACCTGTACACATGAAAAAGAAATACCCGACGTGAACAATATCTGAAGAGAACTGAACATACAATCATTTATTTGATAATATTGAACATGAGCATGCATACCTGGATGGGGTATGGAAAAATGGCTCCCCAGGGGCTAAGGATGAAAAATGGATTGGGGATTTTCTTGATGTAGAGGATGGGGTGTTGATCCTGAGGCTGAAGACGGATCAAAAAACGGACACCCGGAGCTCCTGAAATGGGGTCTGGAAGTTTGGAAAAAAGGACTATATAACTGTAGGGCCCACATTTCCACCTCATTTGTACTTGTTGTCAGAGTGATTGGAAGCGAGATATTCAAAGGGGATTTGGATATTCTGGGAGAATGAGGCAGCCGATTCAATACCAACAAGCTATAAGTTAGTGGTCTTATAGTCCTACATAGAATTAGTTTTTCTATTTGTGGGCAGGGCCTGTATGGAGGGTTGTACAGGGGGTTTTGTGGGTGTGGGCCCCCCAGTGCGTGGGCAATCAAGAAATATGTGTGCATGGGAGCATGCCTATTATCTGGATAACTGCGTGCAGGGGTGCCATAATGACAGACACAAGCGCGCATGGAATGTGTGCCTGTAAGCTAAACAACTGTGCATTGGTGCGCAACTGTGTAGTGGACAGGCGCGGTACGATGCACGCCTGTGTACGTGACAGGGGTGCATGAGTGCGCAGCTATGTAGTGGACATGCACGGTACGATGCACCCCTATGTATTTGACAGGGGTGCATGAAGGTGCCTCTGTATGGCCGATAGGCTTGCACACATGTGTGCATGTGGGATGAACATGTGCACATGTGTGCGCGCCTGTGGGGGTGAACAGGCACGCATGTGTGTGCACCTATGGGGTGATTAGTCACGCATGTGTGCGCGCTTCTGGGGTTAAACAACCACGCCTTGGGGGAAAAGCTGACAGGTGAGAAACTTATCTCTTTTTGGAGATTTTAATTTGTTTATGTTTGAGATGGTTGATTGAGAACTGGATTATGTGATTGCAGGTGATCATTTTGAACGATAGCATTTCCCTGGAGAGAGAGGGATTGGTCACAGCTCAAGGAGGCTGTGGCCATTGAGGAGTCGATGGTTCATGACACTTTGGAAGCTTGTGGGCTACTGAAGTTATTTGAGTGCCCCTTGATACTAACCCAGGAGTACCTCCTACAGTTCTTGATCCAGATGTGGAGTTCATATCTGCATTGTTTTATGGTGTGGGGTGAGCAGTTGGCCTTCACTACAGTGGAGGATGTGTATTTTCTGACTAGGCTCCCTTTTCGGGGAACACCCTTACCGACAGATCCTGTATTGCCTAGGGATGGGTAGTTGGCTACCTTACGCCATAGGTATTGTTCGAGGGAGGATTTTATGTCGAGATCCATGGTGAGTATCAAGGCTATGGATGCCCTAGTTCATCGCTGTGTAGAAGCAATGGTTGTAAGAGTTTATGGGTCCCTCACGACTCAGCGAATTAGTGGTGGTTAGCTCAGGATTATGGGGAGGGCACTGGTAGGAGAGCATTTTTCCTAGGGCTTGATGATGCATGCAAAGATGGTATGGCAGCTCAACAGGTGTCGGGTTGTGGACTTAGGGGATTTTTCCTTTGGGTCAATATTGGTTGCATAGTTTTTGGAGAGGGTATCGATGTTGCGCCCTAGAGTGTTATTGGACGCACCTGGTGTGCAAGAGTTGTGACTGATGCAGTGGTCAAGGATTTTGATTCACCACGGTGGTGGGTAGGGTGGCCATTTTTTCACGGTCGAGGCTTCACAGGTGTGGCAGTAGATGTCGTAGATCATACTGTGGGGTGGACTTCCGGGGTGATCCGGATATGGTGTTACCTCCAGGAGAGGTGTTCGACCACCGAGGTATGTTGTGATTTTTTTTTATTTTTTGATATTTAGATAGTATAACATGTGTATTATGTATAGATGGATGTTGATGTTATCCTTTGTTATTTTGTATGTGCATATGTGAGACCTCGCGGGTGTGAGGTTGAGTTGGTTAGAGCGTCGGCTCGTCAAAGGCCATTGAGGCTACCGCAGGGAGAGCCACAGACAGGAGAGAGATGATGATGTGAGTATGTTGAGGTGAGACATGTAGGTGATGAGAGAGCGGTGAGGAGGTTTTGTTTCGATGACCCTGGTGTAGGGCCTTCACATGATCCTCCGGTTGAGGCCGGGGGAGATTTTGAGGATAATCATCGCCGCTTGGAGGCGGTGCTACAGGGTGTGCCTGATGGAATGTGGTCATGTATCCAGGACGAGGGCATCCTAGAGTAGTGTGTTGGGGTTTTGTTGATGTGACGGACCATGGTTCAGCGAGCAGCAGTAGCAGGTGTTTCGATGACTGTGCAGTTACCTCCAGAGCCGGAGGGACCGATAGCAGGTGGGGCACCACCTCTTGAGGGAGGGCCATGTGGTGGTGCTCTAGACGCACCATGAGTGTCTCTATGTGTACTTTTGTATATTATATAGGCTGGTGAGCCCCTTTGGTGTGGTGACACCATTTTTGTACCGAGGTGGTTCGCTAGCTTATAGATTTTGTATAAGATGTACTCTATTTGTATGTAAACATTTTGATGGCACTTTTGACCGATATATATATGTGTGTGTGTGTGTGTGTGTGTGTGTGTGTGTGTGTGTGTGTGTGTGGATATACATTTTGGGGTCTTTGTGATGTTCACATGTGTGTGAGAATTGTTTAATGTTGTGTATGATGTCTAATCTATATGTTGTGACAGACTTTTGATGGTTTATGTGTGTGTAAAGGTGTCTTGATGTGATATATGCCAATATAGTACAATGTTAGCTAGGTTATCGGTGATTTGATTAAATTGTCTTGGAATATGTGTAAATGTAATGAAATCAAAATGTTGAGATAAAAGTCTAGCTTGCAGGTATTTGCGAAAGAGGCAAGGATCGCGGACACGGTACACATTGTTGAGCTGGAGGATGACCAGTTGAGAGTCAAATAAGATGCTAAGGTGATGAATACAATGATGGTTAGCATCAGCGAGGAGACCAATGACGATAGTGTACTCAGCTTGGTTGTTGGTTGTTGAACCCAAACATATTCCACTAGAGTGGAGAAGTTCATGTGAGGGGGAATAGAGGGACCAAGCAGCCAAAGCGAGATTCTATGTCCAACGGCTGGTGTCGTTGGCATAAATGATGTGGTAGGTCGATGGAGGAGGCATCTGTCAATAACACAAATGATATTTTAAGCATGAGGTATGGAAAAAAGATTAAAAACACTATAAAAGAAAATAACCTAATGTAGAGAGAGAGGCCCTTAGGGGAAGCCAGGATGTATGCGCCTTTGGTGAGGCAATGTTGGATAATGTAAGGGCCATGCCATAGTGACTCGAATTTTCCATGACCGAGGGTATCATGAGAGATATAATAAGAAAGGACAAGGTCGCCTTCGTGAAATGAGTGGAGGTTGACATGGCGATCAAAGGCGGATTTTGACCATTTTTTGGCTGCCTCATTGTTCTGTAATGAAGATCGACGATCTTCATCTAGGGACTCTAAGTTCAACAAACGCTGCTCCATTGGAGTAGTGTGTGGTAATAGCTCAATTATGGTTCGTAAGGTGGGGATTTCACACTCGATAGGAAGAGTGGCCTTGACCCCATGGACTAGATGAAATGGTGTGAAATCGTTGGCCATTTTCACGGTCGTACGGTAAGCCCATAGTGCGGAAAATAATATGTGATGCCAAATGGTTTTATGTTTATTAACCATGCACTGTAACATGGTCTTGATGACCTTGTTAACTACTTTGACCTATCTGTCAGACTAAGGGTAATATGGTGAGGCAAACATGCTGAAGAATCCTAACCGAGATGAAAGTTTGAAGAAAATCTCATTCTCTAAATGTTTGCCGTGATCAGAGACTAGTAGGAGTGGTACTCGAAAGTGGGATATGACGTGGTTAAATAAAAAATGCATAGCAGTGTCAGTGGTGTTATTGAAGGTACGCATGGCTTCAATCCACTTTGTAAAGTAATCCACTGCGACAGTGATGTATTTGTGTCTATTGTTGGATGGAGGGTTGCAAGTCATGAAGTCGATGCCCCATTTACAAAAGGGACCTGCAGTAATGACTGGGTGTAGAAGAGAAGAAGGTGATCATGATTTGTTGGCATAAAGTTGACATTTCTTGCATCGCTTCACGGCATGAATGCAATCGTGAAACAATGTAGGCCAAAAGTAACCTGCACAGATGATTTTCTGAGCGGTAGACATCCCTGAAAGATGGCCCCCGCACACGCCACTATGGTAGTCGTTCAAGACTCTATCGACCTTGTCAATAGTCAAGCATCGACGGAGTATGGTGTCGACCCCTCACCGATATAATATCTCTTTGATGAGGAGATAGCGGGGGGGCTGATGGCAGATATGGTGATGATCATATCGTGAGAGGTGGTTCCCAAAATTTTGGGTTCAGAGGTAGACAAGGAGGTCACCATACCAAGGATCATCTGAAGTGATGTAAAAGAGATGTTCATCGAGGAAGTCAGTATTGATGGGGGCACTGGTAGTATCAGAGGGGAAGGTTGTGACAAGTTCGGCGAGGGAGAGAGATTTCTTTCTCTTGGGTGTTGAAAATTTGAGATCGTACTCCTAAAGGATAATGATCCATCAGGAAAATTTACCATTAATTTGTCGACGACTAATTAAGTATTGCATGGGCTTGGAATCTGCTATGACTTTGGTTGTGCGAAGCACAATGTAATGGCGCGATTTCTGGACTACGATTACGACTACAAGGGCTAGTAACTCTTCATGATTATACTTCAAATGTGGCCCTGAGAGGTTTTTACTAATGTAGTAAATGACATGCTCACGATCATCATCTCCTATTTGAACGAGAACTCCTACTACTACGACGACTAACGCTAATATGTAGAGGATATAGTCACGATTATAGTCAGGTGAACTAATTAAAGGGGTGTTGGAGAGTGCCATTTTAATATCGTCGAAATCTTTTTGGGCATGTTCATCCCAGTGGAATGGGATGTCATGGTGTAGTAAGCGAAGGAAATCGTGTGCTCGAGTAGCATAGTCTGGGACAAATCACCTTAAGAAGTTAGCATTTCCTTGTAGGATCTAGAGTTGGCATAAATGTCGGGGGGGTGGAATTTCTGTGATGGCCTGGAATTTGAAGGGATCCATGGTAATACCACTTTGGGAAACAATGAACCCTAGGATGCACCTGATAGTGATGCAGAACATGCACTTAAGGGGGTTCAAGAGGATGTTGTACTGACGACACCTTTTGAAGATGATTTGTAAATCATCAAGATGCTAAGTGCATTTTTTGGATCGAGTTGTAAGGTCATCCAAGTATGCGAGGATGATATGAGAAAAATCATGAAAAATGTATGTCATAGCCCATTGGAATGTTGCACCAGCATTTTTTAGGCCAAAAGGCATGACACGATATGCAAAAGTACCCCAAGGGGTGGAGAATGTGGTTTTGCATTGATCGGCTAGGTGGATTTGGATTTGGTTATAGCTAGAGAAATCGTCCATGAAGGATAAAGCTGTGTCGCCTGCGCAGGCATCGATAATTTGATCAATGAAAGGCGTTGGAAAGTTGTCTTTGGGATAGGCACGATTGAGATCACGAAATTCTGTGCATACATGGATAGTGCCCTGTTTTTTGTTAATGGGTACAGGGTTGGAAACCCATGAGGTATAGGCAATGGGGTAGATGAACCCAGCAACACGTAATTTGTCAATCTCAACTTTGATAGCCGCTGCTTTGGATGGTTGTAGCAGTCGTTGTTTTTAGAGAACTGGTGTGATATCAGGCCAGGTGTCTTTGCAATGTTCGACAATAGAGGGATCAAAGCTAGGCATCGTGGTGTATGACCAGGAAAAAATACCCCGGTATTCTTGGAAGAGAGGTTTGTAGGTGGTGATTTCTTGAGAAGTGCATGTGGTGCCAATGGTGATTTCCTCAAGGACTCCATTTTTTATGGAAATATCGATTTTGATGATGGGGGAAATGTTTGCCATATTTCCCTTCAAAAGCGTATGGCGCAGGGATGGGGTTGTTGAACCAGTTGATATGCCCTGATGGGATAAAATCCTTGGTTTTGACTGTGTATATGGGGTGTTGGTTAGGAGGAGTGAAGGCTTACTGTGAAAGGAAGAGCACTCTTTGGTGTAGCACATCCCATGGGTAGTCGGGTGTGGTTAATTCCTCGAGCATGTCCTCATCACAGTGGAAGTGTCAAGAATACAAGGGATCTAAAAGAGTGATATCAGTGGTTGTCACTATGTGGCTATCTTCTAGTGGTGAAGAAGTAGGAAGGATGATGCAATGAGATTGCGATGGTTCGCTCGTCATAAACCAAATATCGAGATACTGGGGGTTATAAATGGTAGTTGGGCATAAAATTTCCATGGGGAAATGAATCGGAGAATTGGGGGGATTTGGGGGTAAATCCTTGTCTATGTCATCCAAGAACCATGGAGGAATAGGGAGTGCTTCTGGTTCAGGAGAAATAATATGAAGAATCTCTAGTGATGGGGTAAGGTTAATCATTGATTGTATAGGTGGTGCAGGAGTTTGAATCAAGGTCACTTGGCACTGCCTATATTCAATGATCATAGGACATTGATATGTGAAATGATCTAGGGATTCACAGACAGAGCAAGGGAATCTGATACGTTCGTTGACGGAGGTTGTGACATAATGGATGTCGGTGACAGGGGTTGGGGTGAGTGTTTTCTGAAAGCTCTAGCGTAAAACTATTAATGTTTGTCGAAATTGAGGTAACGCTGGACATTGGTGTGCGTAATGGCCATATTCTGAACAGATGGTGCATGCGAATTTGGTTCGCAGTCCTTTGTTACTTGTGTTCTATGAGATAGCGGAAATACTAGAGGAAGCGATGAGTGGTGGTGGCGCTCGAGGGAGTTGGATGAGATTACGTAACTTGTTAAGGTCCTAACCCGCACATGGGTAGATTAATGTATTCGGATGTAATAAAGGTCAATATTAATAAGACCTTTCAATAAAAGAGAATTAGGCGGATGTAAGAATACCTAATAGAAGCTTCCGCTTCTAGAAGGATCTTCC
>ML787551.1:1819051-1832395 GCA_009831015.1 Picea engelmannii | reverse complement strand
TTGGAGGTTGCCCCCTCGAAGAGGCCTGTGAACATTGCTATCTGAATCAAGTGCTATTTCTGTTCAAGTGTTATTTCTGTTGCTATTTCGTATATCATTTCTGTGTATTGTGAATATTATGCTGGATATTTTACTGTTATTCTATTATTTCTAGCATTCCGTTCCTGTTCTGCATATTTTATATATCTGGTATCTTGCATAACTTGGGGAGAGATGGGCATTTGTTGGTGGGGTGTATGTCCTTATCTTATAGCTAACAAGGAGGTTGGACACGTGGGGGAAGTGGAGCTGTGGGATCCTTCTTCTTTCGCCTGCCCCCAGATGTGGTAGGGAGGTTAGTGAGTTGGGGTGTAGGGGGTATGGTGGGAGTGAGTATGGGAATATTCATCAGGATTCCTTCTATTTGGGGAGGGAGGGATGGTTGAGGAACCATCTCTGGTGGATGTAAATAGCAAACTGGGATTGCCAACACCATATTAGGGAGGGTAAGCATTGCGGCTACTTGGAAAGCTTGTACGCCTAGTGGAGGGTAAAAGAAGGGGATTTGAGTAATGGCTTGGGGAACTATCTCCCAAACTGGGATATGGCCTTGGGGTGAGGTGAAATCATGAACTAGTGGAGTTGACGAGTTTGCAGGAGGCTCGTGAGGGAGGGGCTCTGCAACTAGTGGGACATCAGATATGAGAGAAGCCTCACTGGGAGGAAGGGTATCCTCAATGTTAGTTCTTTTGGACAAGATGACACATACCTGATTGGAAGGATTAATGAGCGGTAGTGCACCATGGTAAGTTCCTAACAAGGATGGGTCTTTGAAAATGTCGAGCCCCATTTCAATGAGTGGGTATAGCTCATGATTAGTATGGAAGAAAGGGAGAATGTTATCGATGTTGGCAGAAGGCTTAGGCTCATAATGTAAAACTTGATCAATGGTAATGATTTTCCTGTTATGGGGGAACATCATGGTTCGAATGATGGTAGAGGGAATGGACTTCATAGCATACATGTAGCTACGACCAAACAAGATATTGTAATCGAGTGGGGTGTCAATAACTTCAATGTCGATCAAAATGGTCTTGCCCCCGAGTTTGACAGAGACATTTTGGAAGAGCCCTTCGGGAGAAAATGGTCATCCGTCATAAGATCTTAAGGTAATGGCAGATGGTATGAGTTCGGGGGAACAAAGTTTCTTCCATACTGACTTGGACATGATGCATGTGGACGCACCTTCATCAATGATGCACCAATGAACTGTAATGTTTTGAATTTTCATTGGGATTTGAAAAGCGATGAGAGTGGGGAGACAATGCTCTCCGTTGTCGAGATCAAATGTGATGAGTTGAGTATCCACAGGGTCGACTGCCCCCAAGGAGGAAAGTAATGATTTCCGCTGAGAGGGACAAGTTTGAAGTACTTCTAAGACTGACATTGCAGGTGAGGATTGTGCTAAGTCATCGACCAAACTGTAATTATGAGCCGCCCTAGCCTGCGGGTTGTGGACATTTCTACGCAATGGGATGCGAGGGATGCAAAGAGGTGTTTTTGTGTTAGGGCGAGGAATCATCAATGGGGGTCCTGTTGGTGCTGGGATTGTTTCTGCGAGAATGGGAGGAGACTTAGTGGGTGCATGGTATTGATGACTACGTGTCTATAGAAGTTCGTCACTAGTGAGGATGATAGTTTGATCTGCGGGATTGCTCGGGTTCAGATATTGTCCTAACTGTGGTGCGGTAGGCTGCATGTCCTATTGGGTGTTCATCACTCCTTGGTGTGGAATGGGGTTCTGTAGCATGACTGGGGGTGGTTGTTGTACATATTGTTGTGGGGCCTGCTGAGGGGCAGGTGGTGCTGAAGGATGTGGCCCATTTATTGAGTCTTTCATCCATTTAAAATAAATGATTTGGGGAAAATGATGAGTATAATGACCGAAATCGCTGCAAAGGGAATAGGGGAAGTTAGTTCGAAGGTTATTGTTATTTTTCCCCTGAAACCTATTGTTGTTGCCCCTGTGGGGGTTCTACATCCCTTGGTTCTAGTTGCCCCCAGTAGGTTGGTTCTGTTGGGGGTGATTTCTGCCTTGGCCTGGGTTGTTATTATTCAGGTTTTTTCCTTTCTTTTTGGCATTATTCGACCGATGGGTTGGATTTGTCGTATTCTGTTGTTCAAAATTTTGATACGCCTGAATGGGAGAGGGTTGAAAAAAATTTACCCCAGCGTGAGGGTGTCCTAGTGATGGAGCTATGGGCTGTGGAGGGATAGGAAATGGAATGTATGGATTATTTTGTGGTAATGATCTGTAAGGTACATAGGAAGGCATGGCACTTTCACTAGTACTTAGAGTATAAGTTGAAGTAGAGGGAGTACCAAAACTTGTTTCGATGGGTGGGCATATTGTGGGTGTTGGTGGTGGCCCACTGATGGGTGGAGGAAGGGCAACAAGGTATGGTTGTTCATAAGGGGGTGGAGAATAATAAGGGGTTCCTCCATATGCCGGAAGATATTGAGGTGTGCCATTCATTTGTGGTTTTGGGGGTTGTGTATTTTTGTGCGTGGTGTTACCAATCAATTCGTTTGCTGAGTGAGACATCCTGGGTTTATCTTGGCCAAAAGGCATGGGTTTTGGGAGATCAGGAAGTACTGTGTACAACTACCCTGATTGTGAATAGATGAGGTCGTATTGTTGAGCCTTACTGATGGCTTCTTCTTCTGATTGAGGGAAGGTGGAAGCTACATCTTTACTGAGGAAAGAGACAAGTGATCTGAGAAACCAATCAAGACATTGTTGTTTGGTGGTTTCTGCTTTGCACAAACTACGTCGTCAACGCCACTCGTGAATGTGATCAGTGATATGTGTGGCTGAGGTTTTTTTTAAATTAGAGAGTAGTTCAAGACCATTGTCATTTCGGATTGGTAATTGGAAGAAGGTAAAAAATGCTTTGGCCAAGGACTCGAAACTCGCATGGGACCCCGATTTTTCATCTACGTACAATTTGGTTGATGGGCCAGTGAGTGTGCATTGAAATAATCATAGTCAGATGGAATCATCCATAATGTTGTTGGAAGAGCACCATAAGTGGAAAGTCCTGACATGGTTGGTAGGGTCATCTCCTGCCTTTCCTTCAAACTTGGGCATATATGAAGGTATTTTGGTAGGCATTGTAGGCCATGTGGGATAATGCAATATAGGATCATTTGTGAGTTTCCTTAGATCTGGTATATTGAGAGAGACAAAGTATGGCATTTGGAGTGGTGGTGGAGGATTAGTTCCAGCCATGGTGTGAGTGGTTTGTGAACCTAACCCTTGGGGGGCACTAGGTGGGTTTGTACTTCCCCCTTGAGAGGAAGTTGGCCCCCAACTTCCATGTAAAGGAGAGCGAGTGGACGGTAGACCTTGGGAATTGGACCCAAGTAAGCTGGAACCAAGCAAAGTTGATCCTAAGACAGTGGCACTCACTGGAGTGTGAGAAGGCGGAGCTGATGAGTTGGCAAGACTAGGAACTCCCCTTATAATAGGAGGGAGGTTTAGCAAGTGTCTGGAATGACGGGGGTTCTGTGGGTCCCCTATGATGTCCAACTAGCTGAGTGGATGTGTGAATGGTGGTGAGAGTAATAAATAAAAAAGAGCCTTTGTTGCAATTCTTGGACTTTACACGATATATATCTAAATCAAATGTAATCAGAAGTGCATCATACATAAAGTCCGCGTGGGGGAACAAAGAAAACAAATGCTCATGTCCTAAAATACGTAACTTCCTTCCTCTCAAAATAGCAATGGACCTTCCAATAGCACTCGACAGTGGGGTCTGAAGCCACTGGAAGAGAAACTAGTGAAGGATGAAGCAATCAGTTATAATGAGGGGTAGAGGGGGCATATCCCGAAAGAACTGGTGATATTTCCCAGTAGCCACACAAAATCTGATCAAGGTGCAATTACAGCCCACAATTTCCACCTGGGTAGATGTCCTAAAATTTGGTCACTAGGTACCTCGGTCAAAGTGAGGCATTTAGATTTTTAGCCTAAGAAATGGGTCACAGGCTGGATCCCGTCCAAGAGGTGGGTGCCTCAAGGGGGGACGCACAGAACAACCAGACCTCGGACTTCAACCCTTCACCGGTATCTCCCTGCCTTATGGTGTTAGGAACACTTCACTTGGAGGATTTAAAGTTCCCTATTTGACAACTTCTATTGTTTTGAAAATTTGAGAACCAGATAACGAGGAGTTATTTGGATGCCTACCCCCAAAATCCTACCTAGACTAAAAGATTTCTTTTGGCACCTCCTATGGAATAAAACGTAGTGATTTTTTAGAAAAAATTTAGATATGGTTGTTTGAGAGATTGGGGGTGTGAGCCAATCTCGTTGAAATTAAGTGGAAGTGGATAGTTTCATCAAGAAAAGGGTGGGGTTTTTCGGAATCCCTTTGGAGGAATCTTACTTAAACCTCCACATTTTGAGATGAAAACTATGTGAGTGAGAGGTGACTTTTGTGTGCGAATGAGTGAAAGTGTGCCAATTCTTAATAAATTAGGTGTTGCCTTGCTACATGTGGACTTCACTTGGTCCTGACAAGTATTTGATTAGCTATTTAACTAAATTTCATTGGTACAACCTTGTGAAATTCAAAAGTCCCTAGGAAGCTAGCATGTGGACATGTGGGTCCTTTACTATTCCTTTAACTCCCTAACGTGATTTAATCTAAGAAATCTTTGAAACTATCCTAGATTGTGATGATGTGGGCATGTATGGGCCCGTTACAAAACCTTTAAACTTCCCTAGTGATTTAATCTAAGAAAGTAAATTTTAACACTATCCTATCTTTGTAGCATGTGGGTATGTATGGGCCCGTTACAATCTTGAGATGTGTTTGAAAAATAAACTAAGGGGAGTCCCGAGGGGGCCGTTGTCCTCTCCTAAGGGTTTAGTCTTTTTAAGGGAGATGAAATTGTCCTAAAACCTTTTTCTGATTCTCAAGATCACTTTGAAGCACGAGAGAAGAGCATACTCAACGATTGATATCCAATTTCTGGTCCCAATGTAAGTTTTATGTGATTACAAATTATTCCAACTTATACTCTTAGTCAAAGCAAACCATCCATGTGGAAAAATGAAAACAAAAGAGGAAATAATGATTTTAAACCCCCTGTAAAGATGTTGGATTCCTGTAACCGTTTGCGGATGAAATTTTAGTGATAACACCTATATTTGAAGGTCAGATAGACGCAGATGTTGTAGACAAGTGGTTGAATCTACTAGAAGGGTATTTTTTTGTTCATAAATTTTTGAATAGAGAAAATATTACTTTTGCGCTCCTCAAAGTCATTCCCCATGTCAAAGATTGGTGGGAAACTTTCTGTGAGCAGAAGGAAACAGAGGAAACCTCAATATTTTCAGTCACGAACACCTGGGAATCCTTCAGGGATGTTATTAAGGAACAATGCTACCCTGTCGGAAGTTATGATGACCTGTATACCAAATGGACCACACTGTGGCAAGAAAGAGACCAAGCAGTGCCAGATTTCACAAATATCTTCCATACCTTGCGCACCAAGTTGGGTATCAAAGATTCATAGCAACATCTGGTTCTCAAGTATCACGATGCTATGCATAGATACATCCATACCAAAATGGAATTTTTGGACATCTCATCCTTGGGCACGGCCTACCGATATGTCATCAAAATCAAGCAGAAGCTCAAACAAAAGACGCAACAATTTGGGCCTGGGAACCCCTCACAACCAAAGCCAGGAAAGGGCAGCCCCAACCCACTGAACAAAGGATAGAGCAAATATGGACAGCATCAGGACAGCCAGTACAAGGCGCAAGCAAAGAAGGACACCGAAAAGACAAAGAAATATACCGGGAAGTGGTGCAACTTCCATAAGAGCCCTTGGCATAACACTGTTGACCATCGCTCAAAGCAGTCGCTGGTTGCCGAAGTGAAAGCCTCTGAATCATATGCAGATTTTGACTCCGAGATAGAAACAGAAAGGGGAAGATGGATCATTGACGCGGAACCCAGTGCCACCGTTGCTACCACCAAGCTCCAGCCTAGTGAACCAGACAGGCCAGAAGAAGGAGAGTGCCTCTTCCATTCACAGATGTGGGTAAAAGGCACCCCGTTGCACTTCATCATTGATAGCGGTAGCCATAAGAACCTCATGTCAGCAGACGTCATCAAGCAGCTGGCCCTGCCAACAATGCCACACCCACAACCCTATACCATTGGATGGCTCTGCCAAGGAAGCGATCTCTGCGTCAGCCAACAGTGTCGACTGTCATATTAAAGAAGTTTTTGGAATTCTAAAAGTGTCGACTGTAATTCACTCTCAGAATAAGCAAAATATCGTAGCCACATCCAGGGTCTCTGTGGCTGACCTATCCACACAGCAGAAGCAAGTAGATAAGGTTGTGGAAGAATACTCGAATATCTTCTCCTCACCTACAGGGGTACCTCTGCACTGCCAGGTCAAGCACCCCATCGATCTGACCCCCGACGCACTATTGCCCAATGGGCCAGTCTATCATTTCTCTTTGTTAGAGAATGAGGATATCAAGCGACAGATCCAAGAACCACTCCACAAGGGGCACATCCGCCCCATCTCATCACCTTGCAGGAGCCCAATCATGCTGGTACAGAAGAAATATGGAACTTGGTGACTCCATATTGATTACCGGGCTATGAATAAAATCATTGTTAGAAACCGGTACCCGATTCCCTGAATCGATGACCTCCTTGATAAACTCACGGGGGGCAAATACTTCAATAAGATTGATCTGAAGTCTGGCTACCACCAGCTCCCGATAAAACAGACAGATGTATGGAAGACCGCCTTCAAGTCAAAGGAATGACTTTTTGAATGGTTGGTCATTCCCTTTGGTTTGACAAATGCTCTAGCGACTTTCATGAGGATGATAGATGATATCCTGTGACCATCCACCAATACTTTTGTAGTGGTGTATCTGGATGACATTATAATTTATAGCAAGACTTGGTCCGAACACTTGCAGCATATTCAGCAGGTTTTGCACACCCTGCAGCAGCACAAGCTATACACCAACCTAGAAATATTCTCCTTCGGCATGGACAAGGTCCATTACCTGGGCTACATCATTGATCAACATGGAATACATGTGGATCCAACCAAGATCCAAGTCATTCGTGAATGGCCAGCCCCAACAACACTCACTGAGCTTCGGAGCTTCTTGGGACTTGCTAATTTCTACCGCAGGTTCGTGTTGGGTTTCTCCCATATTGCATGGGCCCTCAGCCAAATAAACATGGGTGGTGGTAAGGTGAAGTTTGTGTGGGGCCAGTCCCAACAACAAGTGTTTGATGATTTTAAGCAGTGCTTGTTCTCATCCCCAGTACTTTCACTACTAGACCTGCAACATCCCTTTGAGATCGAGACAGATGCTTCAGACTATGCTATGGGTGTCGTTCTCACTCAGCACGGCCACCCTGTGGCCTATCATAGTGAGACACTGTCAGATACTGTCCATAAGTACCCTACTTATGACAAATAAATGTAATCCATTGTGCAAGCATGCCACCAGTGGAGACATTACATTCTTGGGAAGGAGACAATCATCCACACTGATCATAAGCCACTATAGTTCATGTAGACATAGGGAAAATTGCAGAATGACCGCCATCAAAAGTGGTCCACATACTTGTAGCAACTCCACCTCAACATCAAGTATAAAATAGGAAGCACCAATCACCTCGCTAGTTTCCTCAACAGACTGCCAGTCGCAACATTCACCACGGTGCTATACTCTTGCATCCATGAGACATCTGGAAGGCCCCAACTCTATGAGAGAGACCCTGACTTCGCCACCACCTACCAAATGTTGGGTGCAAATGAAGTTGCCAATAATTTCCATCTTTAGGATGGGTTGGTGTGTCATCTGGGCCATATCTTGGTTCCATCAAATGAGCGAGCGAAACTGATCTGGGAATCCCACTACAGTTGGGTGGTAGGACACTTCAGTGTCAAAAAGATAGTGGAGATGCTACAGAAACATTTCTACTAGCCTAAACTTCGACAGGAGGTCGTCAAGTATATCAGGTCCTGCACTGCCTGCGCTATTGCCAAACCGACCACTAAGAAACAGGGCCTGTACACCCCTCTTCTTACTCCTGATAGGCCATGGGAATCCATCTCAATGGACTACATGTCGGGCCTCCCATCCACCAAGTGGGGAAATGACTGTGTTTTTGTGGTTGTTGATCTCTTTTCTAAGATGGAAATTATGGTTGCCTGCAAGAAGAGCATCACAGTAGAGGCCACTACTAATATCTTCTTTGAATGAGTCTGGGTACATTTTGGAATCCCACAAACCATTGTCTCAGATTGGGATAGTCGATTTCTCATCACATTCTAGTTGAGACTCTGGTCACTACTGGACATCAACCTCACCAAATCCACAACCTTCCACCCCCAGACAGATGGCCAAACCGAGGTTGTAAATCGAATGATTTTGCATATCCTTCACATGTATAATTAAAATCACCCTCACACATGGGATGAGAGCCTTCCCTATGTCCAACATATCTACAATTGAGCCTTGCATAGATCAACCAACCACATCCCCTTTCAAGTGGGGTTGGGATTCCAACCATTGGGTCCCATAGATGTTGCACTTCCCCTTGCAATCACCTCGACTAACTCATCTCCTGCTCCAACTGAAGCTAACAAAGTCACCCAGTTCATTGAGCGGATCCATCACATCCACCAACAGGTTTAGGATATCTTATAGAAATCCAATGACAAGTACAAACAATGCCATGATCAACATCGGGTGTCGCATAAGTTTTAGGTGGGCGGCAAAGTCTGGTTGCACTTACAGAAAGAACACCTTACAGGACCCCATCGAAAGCTTTTCCCACTCCGTTATGGACCATACACTATCACCAAGGCTGTGGGGGATAATTCTTTTGAGCTCAACATTCCTCCTTTCCTTGGCCTGCACCCAGTGTTCAACATGGATCTCCTTTGCCCTTATTTCCCACCATTATTGGACACCTCAGAAGTAGCAGAACAACTCACACCAGCAAAGCTCACCTCGACTACATACAACATGCATCCAAAGATCATATTGTGGACAGAAAGATCAAGGGCACTTGACAACAAAGGATCTAGCTTTATCGAGTCATCAAAGCAGGGCAGCTCCTGCACCAAGGCAAGTGGCTCACCCAGGGCCAAATTCAGCAGAAATTTCCTCATCTAATGGGGGACCTCAATGCAATGGAGACCATTTATTCCTAAGGAGGGAGGATTGATCCAGATGGATATCGGTGACCACCCACCTTTTCCAACTAGCTCAAAAGAGTTTTCTGACAATTTTGGCAATTTACTATTTTTAGCAGTTTTAACTTCCAGGGCCATTTTGAGGGCCTAAATGAAGGTTTTTCGATATCCATATCTTCAATGATAGCCAAAGGCATGATTGATCCCCCAAAATGAATCTTCTCGACGATACCTTTCCAATGGGCTATCACACACCTAAAACGGAGATCGTATGCAAAAGTTACGACCCTGGGAAGTTGATGTACTAACTTACCCAAACGGGGCCCACATGACTTTTGGCACTTCATCTCCTAGGGTTAGGTTTTTGGATGTCTAGGGTTTTTGGCATTCTTTCTTATTGTAAAAATTCCTTCACAACCTCATTGTAACCTTTCTTCTTGCGAATGCACATTGCCATCACATCTCTTCTCAGAGATAAGCCGCCACCATTCCAGAAAGCTTGTTTCCACCGCATTTTACAATTTCAGCTTATTTCGTTATTGAATAGAAAACTAGTTTTACTGTATCTCTGTTATTTTTTGTTAAGCACCTATTAATAATCTGTATTCATTTTGTTCTACTCATAAAATTTGGATCAGAGTTGGTGCTTCCTTCTAGTGGGTGCTAGAGAAACCAGAGAGTTGGTGCTCTCAACAAGTTGGAGCTTGTGAAACAGAGGTAGTAGCCTCACTTTGAGTTGGTGCTCAAACATAGATGATGTGCAGAACTTAAAAGATTGCCTATCATTTCGAGGAAGAAGAGGTTTTCTCCCTTTATGGGTTTCCTCGAAATTTGTCTCTGTATATATCTTATGTGTGACTGATGCTCATTATTTATGTTCTCCATATGTTTTATAATATTGATGTTCACTTGGAGAAATATTAAAAATGGTTCAATAGACTTAAAATTGTTTAAGCACAGTAACAATTGATTCACCCCCCCTCTCAGTTGACTTGGTAATTTCAACAATTTGTATCAAAGCAGGTTCCTTTTATCTAAAGGTAGATCTGTAAGCTTAAACACGACAAGTCATGAAGGGACTTCAGCCACTAAGCCTCCTCTATTTGATGGAACAAATTTTTCCTTCTGGAAGGTTAGAATGAGAACATACCTACATTCATATCTTCTTTTCCATCTTTTAGTCTTGTGATCTCTTCTTACTTTTCTTCTAATTGAGTCTTATTGCTCTCTTCTTGTTCCTTGATCATTTATTTTAACTTCAAGATGTGCCTTAGACTTCTCCTAAGAAAATTCTTAGTGTTATCCGAAAGATAGTTATAGTCTATATAATAATGATCACTTATATATCTATATAAACCCTCTTCAATTTCCTTTTGAAGTTTTAATAGATTTCCTTCTATTCTTTTCATGGGATAAATGCCATCAAACTTTACACAAACTGTTTCTACATCTTCTTCTTCACTTGTAGAGAAAAAATCACCATCATCATTGCAATCAAGGGTTTTTTAGGGTTCTTTACCTTCATTTGAAGTATCTTCACTTTCTTCCTTTTTGCCAACATCAACACATAATTCTTTTCCTTCATCTTCAAGATATTCCTTTGTGCTATTATCACTTGATTCTTTATCTTCACTTGAAATGTTTTCAAAGTCACATTTAGAAATAATACAATCAAGGGGTTTTGGAGATTTTTTACCTTTAGTGATCTTGATGGAGTGTTCTTCAATATCTTATTTCTCTTCCTTGCTTTGATATGTCTTCTCTAGCTTTAGCCATAGATCCTTGGAATAAGTGCATTGTCCCATGCTCTCTTTGATAGGGCTTGAGATTCCACTAAGAATTGTCTTGAGAGCCAATGCATCATTCTTCTTTCCTTCCCTTTGAGCTACAAACTTTGACTTGTTCTTCAACGGAACATATCCACCGATGGTTGCCTTCCAAATAGTTGTTCACATTGTCTTCAAATACACTCTCATCTCTATTCTCCAAGTAGAATAGTTTTCCTCATCAAGGATTGGAACTTCATCATCCATTTGTATGTCTATGGATCTCCTTCAAGCTTGTTAAGGCTTGTAGTGAAGGCCCGCTCTGATACCAATTGTTTGACACACCTACCACACTTAGAGGGGGGGTGAATGAGTGTGGGGCTCTTTTTCCCAAAACTTCCCTCTTGTATAAAAACTCATCAATTAACATTCAACATTTATTCATTACCCATTGTTGTCATTTATAACTAGTTAGATGTGAGCACATATCAGCAACAACATATATCAGCAATATATCATCAACAAGTCATCACCATAATGAACACAAAGAACACAAGATATATGTACAATTTTCTTTTTATTACAGACTACAATCCTTGGGGTTTATCAGCAACAACTGAATAGAGTACAACTCTACAAAAGCACCAGCTCTATATGCAAGACTCAGCTTACATCCTCAGCACCAACTGAGATGAGGCAACAACCCTCAACAGATATCAATTTGTCAACAAGTACATGACCTGTCAGTAGTTGAGCTCGCGTGTGCACGCGCTTTGGCTCACTACAGCCCGCATGTGAACGCGGCCAATGTATAATGCAACAAGCATATGCTTCTAAGCAACTAGGGTTTTTCTTTTCTTCACATGCTCAGATCCTCTGCAACCTGCAATCACTTTCTCTTGTGTCTTCCACTGTCCAAACTGACCCACAGCCAATCACAACACATCCAATCTCTCCAATAGCTTTCTCATGCTCCACAACAAATCAATATGAATGCTATTTCAATCATGTATAAATAACTAGTATACCATAGCAATCATGTCACTACTGAATCACAAGAGTGTTTCTCACTCCATCAACCAAATCAACCAAACTAAGCCACATCATAAAAGCCATACCAAGAATTACCTAAGAATTTACAACACATCAAACAATAGTATCCATCAAGACAATAATGTAACCATACCAGTGTCTCAGTGATAGATCTGAGGCCATAGAATGCATATCTGGAACCTGCCTCATCTTCCAAGAGCTTGGCACTAGCTCAAACAAAAATCTCCATGATTTTATCCACTTCACGCTCCTTGTACACAGTCATCCCGTGTGTACACTCACCCTAAACATAGCCAGCCTGCATGTACACACACCCTATACACAGACAGCCTGCGTGGACATCAGAAAATAGGGTTTTTTGTGAATCTGAGACTTTTGTCGTCAAGATCTTCGGCATTGCCGAAACTTTGATGCATCCATGAGATCCTCCTCTCGCTCTCTTCCTCAGAATAGATATTCAATCATGCTCAAGAGATCCACACCAATAGGATGCTCTCACAATAATCTCTCCATCAATACTCCACAAGATATTCACAAGAAGCTCTCCATTGATCCACAAAATGGATTCTCACCAAATGTACATTTTACAAGAGATCCTAGCTTCTTATTTATACTTTCATCTTCTAAAGTCACTTAACCCATTTTTATGTTACTTAACCCATTTCTATGTCACTTAACCTATTTTCCTTATTTTAGGGTTAACCACTTTCCATGAATAGAAAGTTCTCCAATAATTTATCATTTAAATATTCCTTCTTGATTTTGTCACTTAATTTTATCATTTAAATAATCTTTCTTGATTTTATCACTTTACTTTATCATTTAAATAATGATTTCTTCTTCTCAAGCACTTTGACTTATTTGACCTTTTGGGGCTTCAAGCCATCATATGGGGGTCCTTCAACTTCGTAGAGCTATAACTCTCAAACCGTGAGGAGTTATGTGACATTCCACATACCACTGGAAATAGAATGTCAAGCACTATCCATCTAGGATATTTTCACCAACAACTTCATTGATCTTCATCTCATTAATCCACATGAAAGTGTGGGTCCTCCAACTGTTCTTCTAGGATAAATCAATTCGTAAAGCGTCTTCCCATGAGGGATTTCACCATAAGGGGACCACTTTGGAGTTCATCCATTTGTGCACCTTATCAACCATGATAAGATAATAATGATTCATCTTTGCATCAATTCACCACTGCATCATATATATCAACTATGCATCATGTATCAATGACAACTCATTGATCCATCTTCATCAATGCATCATA
>ML787551.1:1781137-1798136 GCA_009831015.1 Picea engelmannii | reverse complement strand
ATTATGAAACAAGAAACACGAGTTGACATAACGGTTAGCGGGAATTGTAAATTCATATGTGGAGGAGAGGTCCGGGGGTCGAACCCCGCGGCCTCCAAAATTTTACATATAAACTTCTTAGCCAACCAGCGAGCGACACGTGGCACCCTTGGATTGGGCCACGTGTCCTCCTATTATAGGCCACCCAATGACACATGTCAACATCGCATTCGTCGACAACCATCCAATGAAAATGCACCACGTCACCCACCTTCCACGTCATCATGATGGTACGGCCCTGCCACGTGGTCGTACGGACTGTACAGATAGGTACAGTCAACATTCCAAATTTTTGCCTGTTTGGCTTGGCGGACAGATCGCGATATCTCCTCCATATGGACTTAGTTTGCGAAAGTAAATATACCACCGAAATCAGGAAGACAAGACGGATGCAATGGCACTGTTTTCGTCGCATTCCGAGCACTTTGAAAATTGAGCAAAATTTGATCCCCTGATCACTGCATAACGGAAGTGGACATAGAGATGGCCATCAAATATTGTAATGATGACTGGAGGATCCTAGTCCTGAATCAATAAATGCCCACAGGAATGGAGGAGGAGGTAGGGCAGGAACAAACATGGGCAGAAGAGATAACAGTGCCCAAGAAGCCAAGGATCGTTTATAACAAGGCACAACATAAGAAAGGGGGTATGTCCAAGAAAGGCACTCAGGCAGGGAAGAAGAATAACACCCATTCACCACAGGTACAGGAGAAACAGACTGACACAACACAGGGAACCACATCAAGTGCTACTCAGTAGGAGCAAGTCCAGACTAAGAGGCCAATTATACAAGCAGGGGGCATGCACAAGAAACCTAAGGCAAAAAGGACACCACTTGAATAAATGATCACGGAGGATGATGCAGACCTTGTGGCCCAAATGGTCCAGGATTGCACAGTGGAGGATTTTGACAATGCTCAGCGCCAAAGGGAAAGGATTGAGGAGGAGATGGGATACATACGAAAACTCCTCCAACATCTCAGAGAAGCACAGGTGGCTGGAAGCAGTGTAGGAACAATCCCATCAACATCATGGATAGGAGTCGAGGTGCAATCGAGCGAGCAAGACAGGATTCAGACGACAACACAACCGATCTCAATGTTTCACATTACTCCCAGTATGTTGTGCATGGATGAAATTGTGGGTCAAACACCCTTGAAGGATTTGTCACAAATACAGTTGGTGATGACGCAAATACCAACTAAGGCCTTGTATAAACTGCAGGTTAGCATCTCACAGGAGGTACATTCATGTGCACGCATAGACGCAGTGGAACTATAGCATAAAAAGGACAATCGGGACACATTGGAATTGGTACTCAAGAAGATTAAGCTTGAGACCAAATATGAAAAAGGTCACGTCGATAGGATGGAGTGGGAATTGGTCGTATCCTATGAGAAAATCCCAAAGAGCACACAGACGAAAGAACTCATGGTGACACAAAAGATTGATCAGATTGTGTAGACAATCGATCAATACAGACAAGAGATCGAGCACCTATGGGAGCAGCTCATACCTACCATGCCACCAGAGGTGAAGGAGCAGAGGAAGCAAGAGGAAACAACGTAGATAAAGGAGATATAGCTACAAGTCCACACAAAAGCCGACTTGTTTGAGAAGGTAGCACAGCTTTGGATGAAGCTGGAAGAGGATCAACAGGTCCAGTAGTGGGACTAGAAAGAAGAAAGGATAAGCGCAACTATCCAGGACCTCAAGAGAGGTAGAAGACAATGCCGATCACGGAGCACATCAAGGGAGCATGAGATATGGAGAAACTACAGGCATAACTCATAGCTGCACAGATGTAGAAAAAGGAGCGCCAAGCTTAAATAGAACTGCTCCAGGAGCGGGAAGTAGAGGTTATTGCACAGGCAGAAGACGCAAAGAAAAACATGGAACAAACTCACACAGAGTGCATAGAGATGATCAATGACGACATTGCAGTACAGGTATTGGATGCACTCAGGTAGAAGACCGTGCAGGCTCAAACGCAAGTAGAAGAACTCTCAGAGAAGTTCCAGGATCTCGCAGGAGAGATCAAAGAGGCGCACAAAGTTTAGGTGACTCAGTACGAGTCACATGTTAGTGTTGGGGACCTATTGTAGGCCTAGTCAGAAAGAAAGGTTATTTTTGGAAGAGAAGCATGCAAGAAGAAAAGAACGGATGGAAGGAAAAGCAACATGTGCGCATACATGGAAGACCTACTGATGCTAGGGTTAGGTTTTTTTGTAATGTACTGTAATGTTTGGTGAGCCAGGGGTATAAATAAGTAGTACTTAGGACAGAGAGGAGAGACCAAGACCGAGAAAGATGAAGGAGGAGAATAGAGAGGACACACATGGAGAGACAAAAATAGAAAGAGTTGTAAGCATTGTATGAATCATTAAGCTGGTAAGATACAAAGGGAATGAGCGACTTGATCATGAGGGCTATATCGTAGGATGAGGAGCCTAGTACGATCTAGTCAGCCTCACAGGGATCGAGGAGCCTGGTGACAGAAGTGAGATCCAAGAATGTAAACACGCGCGGTGTGATATATTTATGAACCATAATAAGAATCTGAGAGCTATATCTTTGTGGGCGTATCCCAGGAGGGGGTGAACCACGGTAACATTATGTTATGGGATCGAATGAATGTGTCTTTGTGTCTGGCTAGTGAAATAATGTTGAATGAATGAAGTGATTAAGTAGATCTGGTATTTTGCATGCATGCATAGAATAAATATTATAACAAGATGTTACATGGACTGAATCAAGGTCACGACGTACAAGCACAGATCTCACTCAATCTTGGGTTGCAAACACCTGAGTCTTACAACCACCCATAGATATATCTCAGGTGAGACTGAGCAGTGCACTGTATGTACTACATAGCCTTCTGGGTTACCAGAGGGGTCAATAGTCTTTAAGGGATTTTGTTTGGAATCTTATTAGTTTTGAACCAGGGTCAATCTATAATAGTCAAATGAGAATCCGAATAACCCATAAGAATTCCTCAAGACCAATAGAAGAGTAGACAGAGATAAATAAACCAACTAAAACCTTCAAATTTGATAATTCCTTCAACCCTTAATATTGAACGTGTTTTGAAATACAGCAGTTTGTTTACTAGACAAGCTACTAAACTACCAAGATCCAACTTGGATGAGAAAATGTCACAAAGCAATACTAGATTCTTCACCAACACACCAAATGAGAGAGTTCCCAAACATGTCCCTTTAATAACATCCAACTCATCCACACTTTTCAAAAGACCTATGGAAATGTAATCTCTTTCATCTAAACATATATGAAACAAATTGACTCACCTATGAATGAATGTTGACCCAAATTCTTATGGTATATTTACACTGTATTATTAGAATCGATACCATTTATCTACTCCTTCTCAACTTCTTGTAGGGAGTTGTTGACGTTTGAATCTGTCAATGTCAAAACGAAAAGCTCATGGGGATATGAATCCCCCATGCATTTTTAGAGAGGTGGTACTCCTCTTTGTCCAAAAGATATATCTTGAATATATTGGATTAGGAAAATGCTTAGGAAGAAAACCCTAGATCTTTATTACTTGAATTTATTCAATAAAATGGTTCTTCAATAACATGATATGATCTTTATATGCAGGAATAAATCTCTTTAAAATAAGAAAATATCGAAGGAGGGCTTCAACATCATAATTTCTTTGTGATCGGCATCACATACACAGTCTTATTAATCACATATATATGCATCCATATATTCTTCACGAGAAATAGGAGATAATGATTTGATCATATCAAATAATTTTAAAAGAGTATTGCTATTAAGATCAAAAATAATTTGACAGATCAATTTCAAATATCTCATACTTAAGACTCAAAGTTACAAGATATAATCGAAATCAACCCTCGAAATAATTCTTTGTGGAGTTTTATTCATGGAAAATGTTCTTCATTACAAAATATTTGACAGACATGTATATGGATTTAAATACTCCGAGATCATATAAGAAAAAATATTGTGAAGAATACAAGATGAACACTCGAAAACTCAATCTTGTGCCCAATTCATAGATTCAAGCATAAAGCTATGAGAAATGGTGTAGAAGAAGAGAAAGAGTGGAGAAGATGGAGATCTCTCTTTGTTGATCAGACGCTTCGTTGTATATTCATGGCTATATCTTCTTCTTCTTCTGATATTTTTCCCCTGCCACTCTGATAATTCTGATTATGGAAGCCTTGATGAAGCACTTCTTCGACTTTTTAAAATTAGATCTTCTAACTACTTGAATAGTTAGGGGTTTTCCCTTATTGAATTTCCCGTACACTTTTCTTCTTGAATAATTCTCTTTAATTAATTCCTCATTAAGTTTTTTTTAATGATTTCACATCATTATCATTCGTATCTTTAAAATGGGTCCTTTTCCTTTTTTAATAAATTTTTTTAATAATTTTTTTTAAATAAACTTTTATTTTCAAAATTTAATTAATTGTCCTTTAAAAAAGGAGGACTGTATTTTAATTTTATATAATTGATAGTCAACTTTTCAGGCATGGAAATTATTTCAAATATGATCTCCATCGTCATATATTTCCAAATATATAAAGTTTTCCCAAATATGTCGCCCAGATCTCAAGATATGAGCTCGTGAAGTTGAGTTGTCACACAGGCCCATTAAAAATGAAGCTCACTGATATTTCAATTTATGGGAAAAATGTGGTCAGTTTCAGCCCTTCTAACCTATACCAAAATATTCTTCGTCGAAATATCTTTCCAATGGTATAAATTTTGTGAGATTCTAACACCCGGAACTCAAGTTATGGCTTCTAGAAGATTGTGACTCAACCATTGTTGATCGGATGTCTTGGGAAAATCTCAGCCCTTGATTTGTGTTTCATGCTCCCTTTTGAAAATTCGACTTGTGTTCATGAAAATTATCCCACATGCATGGGATTTTACATGTCTTTAGAGTACATATGAAAGAATAGGATACACACTTAGAAAGGATTAAAAGGAGACTATGGAGATTAATGGGTTGACCTTCCTTAGAGAATTAATTAAATAATAATATTTTAGATAACAAATCAGCCTCCACCTCATGCCCGCAACCAATATAAACTTGCCATGTGTCATCTCTCATAAATTGTCACGTGTCGTATTCCCATAGGTTGCCACGTGTCATCTTCTATGAGCTTCCATATGGAACCAATAATGCACTGCCATGTGGATGTATTTCATTGGTTAATAAAAATTCCATGTCATCAAATCATGGGGTGCCATGTGTCATTACATGAGTGGAAGATATATATAAATTCCTTATTGGTTGGTGGTGTAATGGAGGAAATTTAAGATAAAAGGTTAAGTATAGGAGGATGGATGAGAGGGTAAGTGAGGGGGTATAGGAGTGGGTAGTTAGGGGGAGGGGGGAAATGTAGGTGTCGAGGGTATATGGGTGGCATAGGGTGAGGTAAGGGGGGTGTAGTTTGTAGTTCACATGTTGGTGGGTGAGGGGGTGAGGGAGTGTGTGAGTTCGTGAATTTTAAAAAACTAGTTAAGTTTGATGTGAGGAAGGGTGAAATAAGGGGTAAGGTAAAGGAGTGTGGTGGGTATAGTGATCGGGTTGGAGGGTGAGGAAAGTGAGGGGGTGAGCGAGCATAATAGGTGTTTTCTCATCCGAGAAGGATTAAAAAAATTGAAGTATAGAGTGGGGGAAGGTAAGGGATAAGGGAGGACTTAGAAATTTTCTAAGTATGGGATTATGAGAGTATATAGTGGTTGAAGAGAGTAAGAGAATATGGCAGATACGAGAAAATTCTAAGTGTTGCCGAGTGCCTATGAATAGAATATTTTTATGGGTTTTGAACCCTAAAATTAAAGAAGAAATCAAGGGTTTTGGGCCCGAAAATTTTAGATTTTTTAAGAAATTAGCTTTATTCCTCATGGAAAAAGCACCCTTTTCCACTTAAACTTAAACCTAGATATCTTGAGCATAGAAAATCATATTTTTTATCAAAAAAATGTGTGGAGACACTAAGAATGAGGGCTACACATTGAACTTATAATAGTTTAAAAATTTTCTTCTTTTGATATCTTTTGTTTTATGAATCTAAGAGCGAGAAAATATAGATGACCAAATTTTGTCAACAAGAGCATTCAACGTGGTTTACCATTTTTTATACATTCCATTTAATAAAGTCACCCTTTTTTTTAATAATATTTCCACGCCTCTTGATGCATATGGAAATGGAATATCTCCATTAAAAACACTAATAACATTTACAACAAGCGAAAATAGTGAAAATGTTGTCCCAAAAAAGAAACAAATAGCAAAAATACAGAGTGAGATTGTTGCACAAATAAATTAAAATCATTTTGGCCAAAAGAATGTATATCTTTCTGTGTCGAATCGTTGTGTCTCCCCTTTTTTTTTCGGCTGACGGATGTTTGATTTTCAACTTTTCGATCAAAAAGATGTTTTCAACTGAAAGTTAGTTTTTCCATTAAAACTAACCTTCAGTCGAAAAAAACTAACTTTTGATTGAACTATTAGTTCATTCGAAAACCTGCACCTATGATACTTTTCAGAAAACTATCACTTCTCTTCAGCTTAGTCCAACTTTGAAAGGAGCAAGCTCCTTAAAATATTGTGAGTCTGCTTTCAGAACAAATACTAACATTTTAAAAATTGAATCAAACTTCATTTGATACAATTTGTATTCAATTTAATTGTTTTTTAGTATTTTTAATTAATTTTATAAAAATATGTCTGCATATTATTTTTTAATGACATAATGATTCAGCAAAATGAAAAATCAATATATGCAATAATACAGAGTCGAAAATTATGGAATACCTATATTATAGAACCTTTTATTGTCCTCTTCAAAATGGTATTTTTAGATTTTATGTTTAGATCAGAATTAATGCACATACATGGAGTCTCACTAAACGTGTTTAAAATCTACAACTTTTTCAGATTGATCAAATTCAAAAAAATGTAGTAATTGTAATATTCATTTATTAAATTCAAAACTCTAGTCATAATTTAATATATTATGTTTAGATTGTTGCAGGGTATTTTGTTTTTCATAAACAAAAGTTTAATAATGAGTACATTCACATCTAAAAACATAACTCTTTATCATTCCCTTCATTTTTAAGGAACATACTATCAAACAATCGCAAAATTGACATATCAAATGTCAATAAAAAAAATTCAAAAAATAGTCAATAGAAAACTAACAAAATTCATGACAAGTTTTTTTTTTACTGTAAAGTGAGATTCTAAATTTAAAAAAAAAAAATAAAAAACTTTTGTTTACAAGAAGTTGAAAAACTTATGAAATATATTTTATTTTCTCAAAAAATAAGGAAAATAGACACCCACATTCATGATTTTACCTGTGAGGTTATCAACGATTATGGACAGTTTTAGTACATGTGAGGACCACAATTCCTTCATCTCATTTCTAATTGATGAATTCTTTGACTTCAAGATCTTTGTGGATCACACTTGTTCGATGGTAACTTGAAGATAATTGCTATTAAAAGATGCCAATTCTTCAAATTCTATCCTGTTGACTTGGTAGGCTAGTTATGAAATATAAATATTTAATTTGGGATGAAGATTTGTCACCTCCTATTAATCAGTGGCACTCTTGTCCTAATAGTCATCAAGACTTACCTAAATGGTAGCCCCCATTTTCAAACCTACATGTAAGGAAACCTTCCAATACGTAAAAAATAAAGAAGGGATAGGAACATATATTTCATTTATGAAGAAAGGGATTGAAAAGGGAGGGGAATAAAATTTCCATCCCAAGATAACTTATTAGGAGAATCTCTTCAAAGTTTTGAACACTCCTTTTTTTAACATTAAGCACTCAACAACTAATTTATGGCCATTCATAGTGTAAGAAATAAGAAATAATTCTCCTATACAACCCACACATGAATTTATGGAAGTGTTAGGGGTAATTCCCACACAATTGAGGATTGCTACATTGGATCTCTATGTAATAGGTCTAGAGATCCATTCTCTCTAGTAAATGATGTTGTAAAGGGACATATGCTCATAGTACAATCACTAGATCCAAATTGTGTGATATGGTTGGGTACGATAAAGGAAAATGTTTGGCAAGATTTAGATGCTACTATTGAGTCTTACAAGGTAGATGTTGAATGGTGGAATCCCATTGGAACATCAAAAGTAAATGAATTTTGTATAAAAATTATTTTAAAAGAACTCAACAATGTATTTTTGTATAGAAGGAAATATTTTCATTGATTTGAATACAATCATATGAGCATGGTCACCAAAGGTAGATATACAGAAGAGAAAATAAAAATAACTGAGAATGGGTTTGCATTAATTAAGGTACAACAAGAACATATAGAGCATAATGCAAAGAGAGACAATTATGATTATGAATGATGATTTAGACTTGGTTTGTTTTAATTAATATACATTACTTTAGGTAAAAAAATTGAAGGTCAATTGCTCTCTTCTATCCTAGCCTAGGTTGTGGGTTTTATCAATAAATTTTCCACAATAAACAAGTTATATTGTTTTTAGTTAAGGTGAGGAAATTGGTAAGAAGGAATAACTTATAAGATCATCATTTTTTATTATATGGAACCTTATTGTACATTTCCTTAAATAGTTGTATAAAAGGTACAAAACTGCAATGCAATGATTTTTATCACTTGTTTTTTTCTATTTCATCTCTTTAATCTTTATCTATTTAGCAATGTATGCCATAATAATATTATGCACTCACACCCAAAGGGGTTGGATCGAATGGTGGAAAGTGAGGAGTTTTTCACCATTGGACAAGGTTCAATTCCCACGAGGGATTAACCTAAATCCATGGGGGCACCTTGAGGTAGTGGTCGAATGCATGGTTTCACCGAGAGATATTGTATTAAAATGATATCGTGACCCGTGCACACATAAGTGGATCAAATACCACCCCCATGTCCTTCAATTTTTTCCCCGGATGTGGGTGTCACCACATTCCACCTGGCGAGCACCACAAACCTCCCCGACACACAAAACAATGGACTGGTGCACTCCACCTATCCCTCCCCTCATGTGCATTAACTCGTTGCTCACCCCGAGGATTTGGGCCTTAAATCCACCACTTGCTCCAACTCGTCTCATGCATGGTCACGGTACGATGCCTCAGTTTGTGTGCATGCAAAGGATGAGGGAATTGAAGGGCCAAGACATAATCTCCTCTCCTCATGGAAATTGTCATTCCTTCTCCCTCAACTGGCTTAGGCAAATCTCCACAGTTTGCAACAACTCTGTTATTTGCAAACAGTTGTGGCCCATCCCCCTTTTTGTGCACCACAGGTTCATACTCTTACAAATCCTACTCTTACAAATACCTCCTCGCAAGCGCGCCATCCCCAGCTTGGGAAGAGGAGGTCATGGAGGTCGCACATCCATAGCACATCCTACGCCCGTCATGGCCAACCGGGATGGCTATGATCTCACAATTCCTAACTATCTTCGACAATTGCTAGATGATTGGGAGGAGGAACTAACAGGCTCTCTCCCAGCTTCACAATGCACCTCCAGGCATCACCGCAGCTACTGGGTTGTGAAAAACCTTCTTGCTTGCTCCCTTCTCAGCCTCTCGGGTGTGTTCTCCTAGAGTCCTCCCAACTCACCTCACTCAACCCACTCCCCCACCACCCACCCTCCTCCTTCTGCACCTCCCTACCCTAGTGCCCATCCACCTCCTTCTGCGACCCACCCCAACAAATCAAATCCTCGGGAGAAAACAAGCAAGCACGTGGCAGAGGCTCATCTCAACAAGAAAAGATCATTGATGGCTCCCTTTATCAAGAGCGCAAGTCTCCCAGTCAAAGAACCAAGCTCAAACATATCCAACTCCTCCAATGACATCGATTTCAGTGGTTGTCCAATTGTAGAAGAGATCCCTCCGGACGACTCTCCAATTGTGCCCGACAAGAATGTTGAAATCCCAGGCTTGTGTTTATTTTAAATTTTCTAAGTCTTGTCTAGTCTCAGGTTTTATGATAGTTATTACACATGCACACACTATAATCATTTTGGTAAGCCTAGTTTCCCTACAAAGGGCAGGAAAGATGGTCAAGTTTTTTTCCAGCTTGGTTTCCCAGACAGGGTAGGCCTCAGTTTTCAGGTTGCTTTTTCAATTCCCTTGGATGAACACCCCACTGTCCACTTCTGATTTTTTGCTTGTATCTTTACTACAATTTTAATAGAATAGCTCCGAAATTTACAAAAAAAAGATATTATGCACGCACATACAAAAAATAAAATGTTGACAATTGTGTATTAGTCTTGGATTTAGATATTATAGACAAATTAGAAAAAAAATTAAAAATATTGAAATCAAACTATGCATTTTAGCAATTTGATATTAACACTTTTGGAATCGAAATTCATAAATTTTTAATCAAAATTCACAATCTCGAGATTGAAATTGATACTTTCAAATTTCAAAATTTTCACTTTCAAAATAAAAAATTACACTTTTTGAATCAAAAATCACACTTTTGGAATTGAATATATTCAAAATTCATAGTTTCACAATAGAAATTCACACTTTCAAAAACCAATATTGACACTTTCAAAATCCAATTTTGCACTTTAGAAACACTAATATTCACACTTTAGAAACACTAATATTCACAGTTTAGATTCATACTTGTTAGTCCAAATTTAATGAAATTGCCATTCAATTTCTTTATTTGATATTGAATATATGTACTCTTCCCTACCCATATTATTGTTGATTACAAGATGATTGAATGTACATTTGAGTTATTGATGTATATTTAGATCAATACTTGGAGATTCAATTTTGACTATCTGAGTTGATTTTCTTCTTATCATAAGTAGATAGTTATATGTTAGTTAAGGAGATTTTATATGTTTATTGGAATTGAGTAAGATATATGTGGTTGTTGTTACACATCAAAATTACTCACTTCAATGATGACCCGTTATCGTCATTACTATTGTCGCAAGTGTCACATTTTTGGTCGCAAGTGTCGCAAACATCATATTGCCATCTTGCCTATGTCGTGTCTCTAATGACATTATAAGGACACTTAAGACACCTTCAAAGACTGGTTTAAGAAGGAGAAATCATCTTATGAGGAGTACAAAGCATTTTCCATGAAGAAAACCACTTACAAATTATTTTTGGAAGGCAGTGCTCCCCTACCCACTATCAGGGAGTGCCAGCGCTCCCTAGCCTCCTTTGGTGGAGCGTTGCAGCACCCTGTACACCCTTCTAGGGGAGCGCTAGGATTTTCTGAAGGAATTTTGGGCAACACTCCCCTATACACTATGTGCAAGTCTCTTTGATTTTAGAGCAACTAAAGCATTTCCCTTTTAGAGTGCATGAATAGTGATTCAATTGGAGGAATTCTAAGCATCATTTCATGTGCATTTCTCCTCTTCTTCACCCCTTACATTTTTCAATTGAAAATTAACTTAAAGGGAGAAAATGATTGTTAGATATTTGTTTTTAGAGATAGTCTAATCAAATATTTGGGAAGTTTTCCACATTCTTAATCTTGAAAATTCCTACAACGAGGTGGATAAATTTCATGTGTTGATATGATGAGAGTAGAATCATGTATGCCTAATTAAATGGAAAAAATATTGAAATATTTGGGTAAAGGTAATGTGGTGCCAAGGGATTGATATAGGAAACCTATTCTAAATGCATGTGTAAAAGATTCACATGTGCCCTCAACTGAAATAAGTCTCCTACTTCACAAAATGACACTGAAGTATTCCCTTAAGGTGGACAAATGTGAAGAAATTGACCAAAGTGTGAAGAGAGATGCTCCACAACCACCATGAGATTTTAACTCCATCCCATTAAGAAAAGACAAAAGACTCAAACCAATAAGCAAAGTTAGTAAACAATACTTACATCCTTAAGGAGGAGGATGGAAATAGGAAACCAAAAAGGATCCAAAAGCATACATAACATTTATCATACAAATTAATCTACAACAACAAGGAAATTTAAGAGAGGAAAAGTGGAAAAGAAGTATTTTATTTATAAACAAGTGATCATTATGGAGTGATGCTAATGCAACATCTAATCTAGAGTATGCAATTTTCCTTTTAACATTATAATCATGGTCGTTGACTTACTAACCACATAGAAGAAGAAACAAATTACATGTTGCATTAAAGTAAAAAATGAATAATTTTAATCACAAGGAAAAATGGATAGTAATAACATAAAAGTTACACAACCACAAACAAAAAAAACATAACTTCCCAAGTAACAAAATCACTATCACAACAAGGATCAAAGGATCAATTAGTAACGAAGCTATTTCGCACTTGTTTCACACTTTAAATGGGTTCCTAATTAATTTGAGCTTGAATTTTTAGATATTAGGTTAGTGAAGGACTTGGCCAAGGGAAACATTCCAAATATGACCTTAATATTAGGTTAGAGAACAAAAATTACCTATTCAAACCATAAAGGACACTAAGAGAGTTCAAGATAAAAATGTATATACTTATATATAAAAATATACAATATTCCTTATAGTCATTCTAGGGAGAGGTTTTATATAGTAAATGTATGGTGCATATACAGCTAATACCAAGTGCAAACTCCATATGTATATAGTACAATAAACCCCTCCACTTACACTATTATTGAATTCCCTTATATTAAAAAAAAAATGAATATTAGTGATTTTTTATTTTTATTGGCCAATTTTTTATTTGGATTTTTGGGTTGGATTTTGGTTTTATCCATGTTATAATTTGATATAGTTTTTTTTTTTCTTTTTAATAAATATAGAGATAACATTTTATTAAACATGTGTAATGTAAATATAATGGTAGTGAGATATTTAATATATATATATATATATATATATATATATATATATAATTTTTCTCTTTCATAAATATAAAAATAACATTTTATTAAACATAGGTGTAATGTAAATATAATTGTAGTGAGATTTTTTTAAAAACATTTATAAAAGCGTGTTTCATTAATTATGAAAAAAAATTGTATTTAATATTTTTATATACAAATAAATAAATAGATCATTTAATGTAAAGTTATTTGCAAATTATGTTATTACTATCCAATTTTTGTAATGAAATGTTAAGTTCATAGTGAATATATTGTTGTAATGGATTCAAGCGGTGTTGCCTTTAAAATAAAAATGTTATCATTAAATTTCCAAACAAATAAACCAAATACAAAAACACATTATCATTGAATTTCATGACATTGATAACTCAACATCATACCAAAAAATCAATATTTCTAACAAAATATCTGATACTAATGATGTTTTAGTAGACCCAACTCAACAACATACAAAAGAATCAATAAGCATACATATCATTCCATTACCATTAATATATTATTAATAAATGTATGCTCTTATCACCATCTGCTTATATGAGTGGCCAATAAAACAAATGAATCATCTACCTGGTTGAAAGATCTCAAGCCTTGTTGATTAAAAAAAATTGAATCTTTTTTAAGACAAATGTGCACAAAATATACTAGAGTTTCCATAACTAGTGATCAGTTATGGAAAAGATTATCCATAATTACTAATTAGAGTGTCCATAACCAGTGATCAGTTATGAAAAAGACTATCTATAATTACTAACTAGAGTGTCCATAACTAGTGATCAGTTATGGAAAAGATTATCCACCAGTGATCAGTTATGAAAAAGACTATCTATAATTACTAACTAGAGTGTCGATAACTAGTGATCAGTTATGGAAAAGATTATCCATAATTAATAGTTATTAGTTATGAAAAATGGTAAACACTATTTTGATTGTAGATTCAGTTCATCTAACTAAACTAAAGTTAACATTAACAAAAATCAGTGGTTGATTTTGCTCTATATCTATTGAATGAACAAATTAAATTCGAATATGGACAACTACATCTAAACAGTTACCATTAAATGAACAAATTACATCTGTTAACATGCCAAACCGAAAGGAGAGAAGTGCCAAACCTAAATGAGAAAGGAGAGACGGAAAGAAATACATGAAAATGGGAGGAGGAAAAGAATTAGTCGTGCAAGATTATATATGGCCTGATCTAAATCGCAGCCCATGGAAACAAACATAGAGTGACCCGTTGACATGCCAAACCCCAAACCGAAAGGAGAGAAGTGCCAAATCGAAAGGGGAAAAGGAAAGAAATACAAACAAACATATAAACAGACATGGAGTGACCCGTTCATTGCAAGGAAGGGGAAACCATGTAAATACGTCTTACATCTTCCTCGGCTGCTAACTGGAATCAAGTGTGAAACAGCTTCGTTACTCTCGTTCTTACCTGCATATCTAATTGATTAGCAGCTTAGCCACTTAAACATGGTGGCCAGCACCCATTATTTCAACAAGGTTGCATAAATTTAATCAAGCAGCCTAAGGAAGTAAAGTAGGTTATACGTTTGATATCACTCCGTCCAACGCCATTGGCTTCCAATGCCTACACTGGTTGGTGTTCCACCTCACCTCACATGGCATCCTGAATGTAATTTTACTAATGCCAGTGCCAACGCTCGCTCGAGGTGGAATACCAACCAGGGTGGGCATTCGACACCACTCCAGTAATCCGCCATTGTTGTAGCTCCACGCACAAAACTGCACTATATAATACAACACGTGATGCCCTTTTATAATGGTTGTATAATAACATTAAAGGCTCCTAGCTACGGCGCTACTCTATGAATCAGGCCCACAGCTGCAGAAGGGGGCTCCACCCCGCTACTGATGACAAACACGATGTAATGTAAGATTTATTGCCATAAGTAATTCGATATCTCTGTAGTCCTCCGCGTATTGTCATGAAATGAAATGAATGTAGGGTAATATCCTACATCAAATCGAACGCAATTACCATATATATTTGCCGAGGGAAGCAAGGTGGGGTGGGAGGAAAACAAATGTAGAGTAAACGTAGTATTTATTTAGGGTTAGGGTTTGTATTACTTAGGAAAAAAATGCAGAGTAAACGCAGTATTTATTTAGGGTTAGGGTTTGTATTATTTATAAACAAATTTAATAATATGGCATTTTCGAAGCTTTTTACATATCTAAATTGTGTATTGTATCCATCACGCACAATTATGTGACTGTGCTAGTATTTATTGCTTGCTGTCATGACATTAATGAAATTCAGATTTTGTTCCTCCTCAGTTTTCAATTATTTTATGCATAAAGTGGTCTAACTGTGTTGGTCTTTATTGCTGTCATGAAAGTAATGAAACTCAAATTTTGTTCTTCTTCTGCTTCAATTATTTTATACATAAAGTGGTCTATATTTTTTTTAATTAATGAAAAAAAAAAAGTTTAACAATTGTAAATCTCTTTTTTATATATAAAAATTATAGCAATTATATAAATTTTGATAAGTGATTAATAAAGATAATGATTGATAAATGGTTTAATGAGTAACCTTGCACATTAAGGGATCTCATACACCACCTACCTACTTACTAAATTACCTACACTGATGGGGTTATGATTGGTAAACCATACAAACCTATTAAAAAGTTAAATTCACGATATTTTTTTACATTCCACAACACTTCATTATTACCTACAATATAGGTAAGTGTAACATGCAATCATATCTATGTAGGTAATAATATGATTGCATGTTACACTTACCTAACTTTATTGTAGGTAGTTGAGTAAGTAGATAGGTGGTGTATGAGATCCCCTTGTTTGTGGGACAAGGGACCCAACAATCTAGTGATTTGAGTGGTAAATTGTACACCCATTTCAAAGTAAAACTTGTTTCACAGGGGAATGAAATTGCACTGGTACATCTAATTGAACAATAAACTTTGTCTAGAAATAAATGCAAAATACATAAAACATAAAGTTTACCATAACAAGTAGAACTTATTGAAAATCAATCATTTCTCATAACATCATCTTTAATGTATATATGAAATATTTAATATTAATAAAATTGTAAAATAAATAATAATAATACTAGAATCATGTAATGGTGAAGAAATGTAAAATACAATCTATTTTAGAAAATCTGTGAAAGCAATTTCAACAATTTCAATGAAAAAAAATTATATTATAACATAGATTACATATACAACCCATTTAAATAAGATAATCAACAATAGTTTACACAATAAAATCTTGTCACTTTATAAATATAAATATTAATTTTAATTTTATATAAGTATATTTGTATTTATAACCATTAAACATTTGACAATAGAGTAACTAATACTGTATACTTTGAATATATATTCTATATAACACAACCATTAATATTTTATATATTGAGATATATCATTAATATTATATATATAAATATATAATTGGATTTAAAAATACGTTTCATTTACAATATAACAGTAATTACTTTATTACAAACATTTATTAACTCTAACATAAGTATCTAATATCATGTCAGAATTTGATTTTGATGTATCTAGCATTAATTAGTTTGTTGCGAAACGTTTATTATTAATGTCATGTCCAATGTGGAAGACAGTGAGTGAATTGTGCGCCTTGAGAGTTTAAATATTTCTGGAAACGTCATTGATCCTCGACTTAAGATCATAGCTAATAAACAGCCCTGCTCGTAAGAAATAGCAGACTGTACCGTGATAGCACATTTTCGATTGTTGTGCCGTAATCCACTTGCTGGATTTGATCGCAATTTAAGAAGTTTGGTTTCTATTCGTCCTCGTTTTGCTTTCATTGTACTGACGATCACGCCTGGGATGTATCGCAATTTAAGAAGTTTGCTTTCTACTCGTCCTCGTTTCATTATACTCACGATCACACCTGGAATTTAACATTTCAAAGGATATATTTTTTATTTGAACCTGTACTTGATATGTGGATAAGATATTCAAAAGTCACTATTGGATATCAAAATAGTGATCACGTCAATTTTAAGTTTAACTATGAAG
>ML787551.1:1766340-1781087 GCA_009831015.1 Picea engelmannii | reverse complement strand
TATATTTTTTATTTGAACCTGTACTTGATATGTGGATAAGATATTCAAAAGTCACTATTGGATATCAAAATAGTGATCACGTCAATTTTAAGTTTAACTATGAAGATTAAACTTCAAAATCTGTTGTAGGTGCTTACAAATTAGAGGCTTATAAGTATATATGGCCTAGGTTAATAATTATCTGGGTAGAGGGGTGAGGGGTGACATTACGGTACATAAAATCTACATATGTTTATAATGGAGTATATTGATAAGTGCATCATCTCACTTCACTTTTTCATTCTAAAGTAGTTGGAGCACAACCTTATCCCCTTATAGCTATGGGAGTCTTGTTGAAATGATGCAAACAAATTTCCCAACAAGGAATGTGGGTGGTTTTCAGATCCTATCATTCAACCTTCAGTTGAGACAAATCAACTAAACATAGATGTTTGGTTAGAGGTGCATTTATTGTATGTAACTATTTCAAGATGTTGTTTTTTGTTGTAAACAATATAGGCTGATAGATGCACATAGTTGTGGGGTTGAAAGAATGTACATGTTGGTTGTTGTAATTCTCCCTTGAACAATAATAAAACAAAATTTCATTGCCACGTGGATGTTTCCCTTGTGAAGTGTTTTACCACGTAAAATACAGTGTTCAATTATGTGATTGTTTTTGTCTATGTTTTGTTTACTCGTTGCCAATTAAATCTTTGTGATTTATGTTTCCATTGTACAAGTGGTATCACAGCAGGTGCACCAAGCAAGCCGAGCATATCTTCCTGAATTCAAGAACAAGGCGAGTTCAAATTTGCATCTGGAAAGGTTGATCTAAGCGCTGGAAGAGTTTCAGTTGTATGCCAGGTCGAGTTCCTTGCAACGGGTGTTAATATTTTACCCAGGCGCTCCCTAAGGAGTGTTGGAGGAGCGTCCCTGCTCCCACACTTACGAAATTCACTTTTTTCATACCCGGATGTGCCCTATAAACGGTGGGGAGAGCGTCCCTACACCCTAAGACGTGCAACAGTTGATGCGCTCTATCAACGACGAGGGTAGCGTCCCAGACGCCCTGTGTATAGTTGTGGGGGAGCGTCCCACCTAAATTTTCCTTCTGTGGAGGAACGCCCCACTTCAATTATACTTAAATTTGGTTGTTGAGCGTTTTGGAGGTTTCAATAAACGACTAAGATAAAAAGTTCGAAGTGGAAAAATTTAATGGCAAAAACAATTTTGAGTTGTGGAAGCTCAAGATGAAGGATCTGCTTGTGCAACAAGGTTTGCAAAAAGCATTGGCAGGCAGGACAAAGAAACCAATAGTCATGACGGATAAGGAATGAGAAGATTTGGATGTAGGAGCTCTCAACACTATTCGTCTGTTCGTGGCATATGATGTTTTGTTTAACATTGTAGGAGAGGAAACAACAACATGCTTATGGACCAGATTAGAAGGTCTTTACATGACAAAGTCTTTGACGAACATAATCTATTTGAAGAGGCACTTGTATAGTTTGCGGATGAAAGAAGGTACGAAAGTTGTTGACCATTTGAGTACCTTTAATACCCATGTAGTTCAATTGGCTAGTATGGAAGTAAAACTCGAAGATGAAGACAAGGTTGTGCCACTATTGTGTTCATTGCCTTAGTCTTGGGATAATTTAGTTACCTCTATAAGCTTTAGCTCAACAAATGTTATTGATTATAACTCTGTTGTGGGAGCTTTGTTGGCTGAGCAAACGAGGATAAAATCCAGTCAAGAAATCTCAACTTCTGAGGCAATGGTGGTTAGAGGGTGATCCAAAGAAAAAGAGCAGAATCAGAGAGGATCTTCCAGATCTAAGTCAAGAGGGAGGAAGGGCAAACTTAAATGTTGGTACTGTGGAAAATCCGGACATCTCAGGAAGGATTGTTGGAAAAGGAAACAAACCTCTAAAGAGGATTCAACAAAAGAAGTAAAGGAAGTGAATTCAGCTGAATCAACAGGTTCAGGTGTAACTAATGAGGTTTTTTCTATATGTAATGTTTCACATCATGATCAACATTGGTTGTTAGACTCTGGTGCATCAAATCATATGTGTCTACATAAATATTCGTTTTTTACATACCAACCTATAGATGATGGGGTTGTTTTTATGGGAAATGATATTTCCTGTAAAATTGTTGGGATCGGTAGCATCCGAGTTAAAATGTATCATGGTTATGTAAGAACATTAACCGATGTGAGGCATGTACCTAAACTTAGAAAGAACCCGATATCTTTTGGATTCCTAGATTTTGTTGGATACAAGTGTACAGTTCAAGGTGGATTTTTGAAAGTGTTCAAAGGAATCTTACAGGTCATGAAGGCGAACATGATTGGGACTCTTCATCATCTTGAAGGAAGAACTGAGTCAGATCAAGCAACAACAATATGTGAAATTGCAAGTGACTCCACTCATTTATGGCATCAACGTTTGGGTTATATGAACGAGAAATGACTTAAGGTACTTGTAGATTGTAAGTTACTTCCAAGTTTGAAGTTTCTGAATTTGACTTTCTATCAACATTGTATTTATGGAAAATCGAGTAGGAAGAAGTTTAAAAAAGGGAAACACATAAGTAAAGGTGTCCTTGATTATGTTCAGTCAGATGTTTGGGGACCATCCCCTACAGTTTTGTATGGAGGATCATCATATTTTGTTACATTTATAGATGATTTCTCTAGGAAAGTGTGGGTCTATTTGTTAAAAAGAAAAATTGATGTTTTTATTGTCTTTAAGCAGTTTAGATCTTTGGTTGAAAATAGCACTGATAGGTCAATAAAATATTTAAGCACTGATAATGGAGGTGAATACACATCTATGGAATTTGAAACTATTTCAAGGAAGCGGGCATTGAGCGACATAAAACCATTGCCTATACTCCTCAACAAAATGACGTTGATGAACGCATGGATAGGACTCTTTTAGAGAGAGTAAGGAGCATGTTCAGTAATGCCAAGTTGTAGCAGGAATTTTGGGCAGAAGTAGTTTCTATAGCTTGTTATCTGGTAAACCAATCACCATCGATTGCAATTGATTGTAAGATTCCAAAAGAGGTATGGACTGGTCACTCTTGTGATTATTCAAATCTTAAGATTTTCGATTGTGAGGCCTATGCTCTTATACCTAAGCATCAATGTTCTAAATTAGATCCCAAATGAAAAAGGTTTAACTTTGTTGGGTATGGTGATGGAATTAAGGGATATAGATTGTGGGATCCTACTACCCACAAAATCACCATTAACAGGGATGTAATATTTGATGAATCAATACTCATTAAATCAGATGTAGATGTTGGATTGAAACGGGAGCAAATACCACAAACTCAACAGATTCATTTTGAGACTCGTTCGTCTACATAAGAAGATGAATATGAAGAGGTTCATGAAGAAGTTGATGAACATGCTCATGCAAGGGAAGTTGATGATGAGGATGAAAATAATAATCACGAAAATGTGGATATGCCACAATCATCCCTAAGGATATCTACATGGGTCAAAAATCCTCCTAGAAGGTATGGCGATTTTGTTTCATCTATTTCTTTGATTACCAATGGTGAGGAACCTACTTGCTATCAGGAAGCAATGGATGTGTCTGATAGTGAAAAATGGAAAGAAGCAATGAAAGAGGAAATGGATTCCTTAGAAAGGAATGGAACATGGGACCTGGTAGAACTCTCGAAAAATAGGAAGATTGTAGGCTGCAAGTGGGTCTACAAACTGAAAAAGGGTGTTGATTATAAGGTTGAAAGGTATAAAGCAAGACTGGTGGAAAAATGATATTCACAAAAAGAAGGTATTGATTTCCATAAAATCTTTTCACCAGTAGTTAAACTTGTTTCAATTGGGATTGTATTAGCACTAGTTGTTTTGTTTAATCTGGAATTAGAGCAGCTAGATGTTAAAACAAAATTTTTACATGGAGATTTAGATGAGGAAATATACATGGAACAACTAGAAGGGTTTGTTCAGGATTGCAGAAAAATGTTTGTTTGCAAACTCAAGAAGTCATTGTATGGTCTGAGGCAGTCTCCAAGGAAATTGTACAAGAAGTTTGATTCTTTCATGGTGAGCCAAAATTATACAAGCACTGGGTATGGTCATTTTGTTTACTTTAAAAAGTTGGAAAATGGCATATTCATTATTTTGGTGTTATATGGTGATGATATGCTTGTAGCAAGCAAGAGCATGACAGAGATCAATAGCTTAAAGGCTCAGATGGCTAGGATGTTTGATATGAAAGATCTAGGAGTAGCAAAACAAATTTTGGGCATGGAGATACATAGAGATAGGAAAAATTGTTTTTATCACAACAAAAGTATGTAGAGAAAATACTTTTGAGGTTCTGTATGAACAATGTGAAACTAGTTTCAATCCCTTTGGATTCTCATTTTAATTTTTCTTCAAGTTTATGTCCTAGTGCTGAGGAAGAAAATGATTATATTTCTTGTGTACCGTATGCAAATGCAGTAGGAAGTTTAATGTATGTGATGGTTCGTACAAGACCACAATTTTCACATGCAGTTGGTGTTATCAATAGGTACATGGAAAAAATAGGAATAGAGCATTGGGAAACAGTGAAATGGGTGTTTCGATATTTAAGGGGTGCAGGTAATTACTATTGTTGGACATATTTTTATTGATGTCAATAGTCGATGTCATTATGATGTGATGATGAATTGTTATGAACAACATGTAGAGGAATCTACCTAAATCTTAGGAGAGGCAGTGCATTAGATTTCAAGAGATCAATGGGAAATGTAGAAACACCATCGGGATCAAATTCTCAATAGTTCAATGATCTCAATCAGTTAGAATCCAAGTACAAAACCAAAAATCTTAAAAGGGAAAGTGCATTGCAGAAACATGACCAGGATTGAAATTTCCATAGTAAAACTACAAAGGAGTCAAGGGAGAATCATGTCCACGGATGTAGATTTCGGGACAAAATAGGACCATCAAATTTGGGAGTTACAGAAGAAGACCTTCGGATGAACATCTGATTAAGTATTGACTGTCGGATCTCAGTAAAGGTAGATCAATGACAGGGAACCATTACAGGATGCAAGGGTTGGAGTTAACGACCATGCAAGTTTCGGTTCCAAAATATACACCGATCATCGATTGTCACGTGCCAATAGATCCATGGTTGGCATCGGTTCCACTATCCTAGAATCCTGGAGCGTCGGAGTCACGAACAACTGAAATCCCGACAACCATTGGATCGTGTTGAGCTTTTTGCATCGAAGATGGATCGTTAGATGAAGACAGGTTACTCGAAGTTTAGTCAGGTAATCTCACTTCAGAGAATTGAGAATTGGGAATGAATAACCCGAAGTCTCGAAGGCCAAAATAAATCTAGACCATTGATCTTGAACTAATCACAGTCGTTGGATCAAGGATCCATGAGATCCCTAATAGACAAATTCTCGACGACCGTTGGATCATGTTAAGCCTTTCTCGTCAAAAATGGATTGTTAGGTGAAGTCAAGTTACTCAAGGTTTAATCGAGGAATGTCACTTCAAGAGAATTGAGAATTGGGAACGAATAACCCAAAGTCCCGAAGGCCGAAATGAATCTAGACCGTTGATCTAGAACTGATCACAACCGTTGGATCAATGATTCACGAGATTCTGAATAGCCGAAATCTCGACAACTGTTGGATCATGTTAAGTTTTTAGCGTCAAAGATGGATCATTAGATGAAGTCAAGTTACTTGAGGTTTAATCGGGGAATCTCACTTCGGGAGAATTGAGAATTGGGAACAGATAACCTAAAGTCCTGAAGGCTGAAATGAACTAATCACAATCATTGGATCAAGGACTCGGATGAACCTACGACCATTATCTAGGACGAGTACATGTGCCACATTAGGACATCCATGTTAGCAAGACCATGTCAGCAAGGACACGTGGCGTAATTGGATGGTTACAAGTGTCTAAGTCCAGTTGGCATTTTAGGTACATGTAAGCCACAAATCTAAGTGAGACTTGGCAGCCACTCAGCCAATGCCAAGTCAACAGTGACATCAACAAATTACGTCACTTCGGGAGTTTGTCCTTTGGGGGAAACCAATGACTACCTGAAGCACCGAAGGCCGAAGTCAATGCTAATCGTTGATCTAAGATCCTCCAAGATGAAACATGACCATTAGATCAAAACATGACATAAGCACGCCCATGTTGACCACTTTGGCACTGACCAACTCCAATGGAAATTGGAACAACAATCACCCGGACCTCCGTACCCCCAAAGTCCCGAAGTCTTGAAGTAAATGGTGGTCGTTCATATCAACCTTTGATTAATTCACAACCATTGGATTAAGTGGTGGAAAGATAAGTGAGGATTACAGCTAGACCATTGATTTGGTTATGGGATTCATGCTAACCATTAGATCAATCCTTGTGAGAGGTAACCACTTCGGGAAATTGAAACTCCGGAAGATTGGATGAGAGATAAATCGCCCGAAGGCCGAAGTACCAGAGGACTAGGTTCTAGCCCCCGGTCATGGGTTACAAACACATAAGCGATGAGGCGTTGAGAACATTGCTTAACTTACTAAGCCCGTGGTTTTGCGAAGATGGTCACATGTAATGGTTTGAAGGAGGCGCCTCTATAGAACTTGATTTCTGCAACATTCGCAGAGACAAAGGAAATCGATTGATACTTGTGAGCGATTTATGAAAATAGGTTAGATGGTTGTTAAAAGCATATGATGGATTAGAATTCATCGTGGCCTTTCTGGTGATAAGCGGTATGCCAGGTTTAAAGTTGAAGACCCGGAATGATGGTTAATGGTGGTCCCAAAGTTATTGTAAATGGAAAAGTTAGTTGTAACGTGTGGCACAAGTCGACCCTAAAACTAAAACTAGAGTTGAGCATGAACATGTATAAATACAACCGTGCTTGGTTCATTTGAATAAGTGTGGAAGTGGGTGAATGAGTGTGTCTGCACTTGAGATCGGTGATTTCTGGTATGGTAATCCTTTGGCACAGCTAGGTGTGAATTTCAGAGAGAAGATGAAGTGAAGAAGGTGCGAATTTCATAGAAGAAGATGAAGTCTGGTGATGAGCATTTGTTGTAGATCTCCGATCATGAGTTGGAGCAAATTCAATAATTGGATGATTGGTCTTTGAGCTAGTCGTACTACTAGATGAACTCTAGTTGGATAGATTGCATTCTATTAGCAAGTTGAGTCTTGCTTGAGAGTTGGTGCTCTCCTAGGAGTTGGTTCTCCTTACTTCAGTTGGTGCTGATAAAAAACAGTTGGTGATGGGAAAATCCTCGTATATAAAATAATACAAAATCTTATACAGACATATGGTATTTCTTGTGTTCATTGTGCTTATGAATTGATTGCTCTTAATGTGTAAAATTATGTTTTGAAATAATTGCTAAACTGAAATAAGAAAAGTTGTAAAAATTCCACACACTAATTCACACCCCCTCTTAGTGTCACTGGTGTGAACAACAACTGTATCATCTATAACAGTGGAAGTGATTTAGTCTACGGATATGTCGATTTAGATTTTGTAGGTGATTTGGACAAGAGGAGATCGACTTCAGGTTGTTTCTTTACTCTTGCAGCTGGAGCTATTAGTTGGATGTCAAAGCTTCAGAAAATTGTTGCTTTATCCACTACAAAGGCAAAATAAGTAACTGCTTCACATGCTTGCAAGGAAGCAATTTGGTTAAAAGGTTTACTGGGTGAGTTTGGAAAGATGTATGACAAACTAAAATTATTCTGTGATAGTAAAAGTGCTACTCATTTGGCTAAAAATCCAGCTTATCACAATAAGGAAAAACATATTCATGTTAAATACCATTTTATAAGACACATTATTGATGAAGGTGGAGTGGCTTTGGAAAAATTCCATACAAAAGAGAATTGTGCAGACATGTTCACAAAACCAATATTGTTAGAGAAGCTGCAATGGTAAATGGCTTCTCTTGGCTTGCAGAAGAGGTGATGAATAAAACTGGGCATGATATTCAGAAAAAAATGTTGTCAAGGTGAAGATTGTTGAAATGATGCCAACGAATTTCCCAAAAGGAATGTGGGCGGTTTTTAGATCCTATCATTCATCCTTCAGTTGAGACAAATTAATAAAGATGCATTTATTGTATGTAACTATTTCGAGATGTTGTTTTTTGTTGCAAGTAATATAAGATGATAGATGAGCAGAGTTGTGGGGTTGGAAGAATGTGCATGTTGGTTGTAATTCTCCCTTGAACAATAATAAAACTGAATTTCATTGCCTCGTGGATGTTTCCCTTGTGAAGGGTTTTACCACAGTCTTCAATTGTGTGATTGTTTTTGTCCATGTTTTGTTTACTTGTTGCCAATTAAATCTATGCTATTTATGCTTCTCCTATACAACAAGTCTTAAGCATTCAATAAAATGATATTTTTAAAAATTTTGTTATTATTAATAAGTAGAGATGTTGTCTAAGTATTTATTAGAATGTTTTATTTTAATTAAAAACCTTTATTTATTATATTAAATAAAAATATTGAGAGTGTGTAGGTTTTCATAGTTGGTCATCTTGAGTGAAAATTTTGTAAGAAGTTATGAAAAGTCCAAGGTTTGGAGTGGACCCTTTACCCATCATCAAAGACCAATAAAGTTAAAGTGAAAGAAAAGAGTTAAAAAAGTTTGGGAAAAAGTGAAAAAGTCAAGAAGCATAAATTTTTGTACTATGGGTGATGAGCTTCCAAGATTCACCTAGTTTGTAGTCATCTTCACCAACAAAAATATTAGGGTGCTTTTTATGTTCAACAATAAGTGATTTAGAGATGTGATTACGGGTTCCTTGAGAGATATGCTCTTTGATGAGCCTAACATAAGGTTAGAGTTATAAATAATTGTTTGAGAGTTTTATGGGATTTGAAGAGGGTTTTGGAAATCATAAATCTATTTTTAAGCTAGATGGTTATGAAAATAGGAATGAAATTATCAATTAATGTAAAACTTTTTCCTATAAACTTAATGGATGAAGACTCTTTCCTATAAACTTGAATGAAGAAACTATGAGAAAGACATGAAATAAAAACATCCAAAAAAAATCTTTCTTAATTCATTTTATTTTGATTAAATTTAATAAATCATAAATTTATTATTTTTAAATAATTACTAAATATTTAGTATTTTTAATAATTTAAATGAATTTAAAAAAGTTATAATATTTAAGCTTCATTTATAACAAATAAAAGTATGGCTTTTGCTTATTAAGATTGGACTTTCAGATTTATATCCAAATATTTTATGAAAAAATATAAAAAAAACCAGGTTAATAATGAAAAGCCTGAATTGATTAATACTTTTTGGAGGTACATTTCTAACTTTGTAGCAATTTATATAATTATTATTTTTGGTTATTCAAAATCTAATTTTAATGTAAAAATAGATTCATCTTATTAAAAAAAATTGAACACTAAAATTACACAGAAATAATTATTAAATCTACTAATCTAATTTTTTTTTAATGGATTTCAAACAAATATCCAAAAAAAAATCATTATTTGTAAGAAAGTTTAACCTACCGTCATATTTACAATCTAGGTTAATCCCAACCTCCAAATAGTCACTGTTAGGTATTTACGGATTACAATCAATTCATTGCACTGACATGTGTCATTATTTTTAATGTTTCCAACGTGCTGTGTTTTATTGAGACTGGCAGAGGTACTCTTAGTGCAGTTCAGGCGTACTGAATCGCCGCGACGAGTATCCAGCCACACTTTGCGCGGATCCGAGTGCCCGGCGGATAGTCCTCGCCAATGCCCTAGATCGCTATACTGTATACAGATTCTTTCGGATTTGCAGCAACGGCTCTCGAACCTCCTTTTGAGCAAATTCTACGCCGACTCGCCGAGAGAAGCCCAAATGGTATTTACTGATTACAATACTGTATCGTTTTGTTGCGCTGACATGCGCCATTACTTTTTGAAGGCTTCCAACGGGCCATGTTTTATTGAGACCGGTAGTATTGTACTACTAGTATGGTGCAGTTCTGGCGCACTGCTAGCAGTAGAGGATAACTGACAGGCATACTTTGTACGGATTTCATATGATGGATCATGGAAGTAAAGGCCGTTTTTTCGGGAATATTTATTATTCATGTAATTTTGTTTGAAATTCCATAAAAAAATTGTTGATTTTTTGTGCGCTAACTCAGAAGCAATTTTTTCTCGATTTATTTTTTCAGCTAGGTTTTTTTGTGGTTTGTTTTTAAATTTTCGGTCAATCCAGAATTTTCATCGATTTTCTGAGCATTTGAGTTGGTTTAAAATGGGGCAAAACCTCTAAGCTAAGGTTTTGAAATGCATGGAACTTTGATCTACCCTGAAAATTTGACTGGATTCTGGCCCATTTTTTTGTTTGAAAAGGGGAACTTGGAAGGGAAGATTGCTCCCTAGTTAGCCTACTCCATTTTTTGTATGCTAAATTCAAACAAAAGAAAATTAGGATTCACCCAAATTTATATTATGGAATATAAATTTTAGATAACTTGCATTTTGATTATATAAACTTAGCCACTCAAATATGCACTCACCAAATTTACAAGAATCACTATTTTTTGTTGTTTAAAATCTACACGAATCACTATTTTTTGTTATTCAAAATCTATTTCTAAATGCATAAATGAATTCAACACTCTGATTATATAAAAATAATAATTCAAATTTATTAATCTAACAATTTCTTACTATATAAATATCCTTGAAAAATAATCATTTCATAAAACCTTTAACCTAAAACCCAAATTTAAAATAAAAAACAAAACTTTTAGAATACACTAATAATAAGCACAGCGACTCTATGTATCCACGTAGATATCTTAAAAAGACATTTGTTTGTGACTTCACAAAATATACAATAATACATTTTGAAAATTAATAAATTAAATTTTAATATTCATCATTCTTTGACCCATAAGTACCGTGGCTCTATGTGTCTACATAGATATCTCTTAAAAAAAACATTTGTTTGTGACTTCACAAAATATACAATAATACATTTTGGAAATTAATAAATTAAATTTTAATATTCATCATTATTTGACCTAGTTCCTCATTCTATTGTACAAAATTGCTAGCTTCTTATTTCTTCGATATCGTTTAAGGCTCTCTCTTCTCACACTATTTAGAAGGTCCATTGATGAAAAGACACTAGACAAAGATCGGACCCAATTCCTACATATCCTCCCATTCTCAACGGAACTTCGGCTGCTTAAGCATCCATGTACTATAATGCGCTTACTTCCCATGTTCTTGGAATATATGTTCATAAATTTTGTGAATTAAATTTAAATTTCAATCATGTAATATTTATAATTTAATAAATTAAATTTAAATATTTTTTAATTTAAATATTTTTTCACATCTTCAATTAATGTGTAAAAAGAGTACAATTTTATAATATTTTTAAATAATATATTTTAATTTTTTAATTAAAAATATTATTTAATTATTTTGTAATTAATTAAAAATATATATAATGCATTTTTTATTATAAATTAGAAAAAATATTAATTTTTAATTAAAAGTAATTAGTTTTGCATTGGTTTTAATAATTTTGATAAATTTAATAAAAAGATAAAAAAAATTATAGTTGAGTGGGTTCTAGAATGGTTGAACCGAGGAAGGCACTCTACATGAATTGCAAAATCTTGAAAATATTTTGAAGTTATTGTATTCCAATACCATAAAATAATGACTAAAAAATTCACACTTTTAATAAATAGTGAAGTAATGAGACTCATTGGGCAAACAAACAACTTTTACGAGTCATGTTGGGGGCTCGAGTCCAGTCACTGCAAGTCATACTAGCTAAATGTCACCAACCTTTGCAATTCATGTTGACATTATGCAAACAACCACTACGAGTCATGCATGTTGGGGGAAAGCATCCAGTCCCTGCCAGTCATACTAGAGTTAACCAACCAATCGTTACAAGTCATGTTGGAGTTAAGCAACTAGTTGTCGCAAGTCATGCTAGGGGCAACCCACTAGTCAATGCAAGTCACGCTGGGGGAATTGATACCGTTGAGAAGCTTAGACAAGTAGGACACAAGACTAAGTTCCCATGTAAACTTTACAAGAGAGATCACCTTACTAATATGTGCCCTACTATTCCAGAGGTGCTAAGAGCGTGGTCCCTGTCTGAAGGCCCTTCTAGTCCGGAGTCACCTGGTTTTCCAACAACCTATTCAACCAATGGTTGAGGAAGTGGTTGTGTTAATGCAATCTTCGGTTGATCTCACTTTTCTTTCAGGGGGTGATGTGTCTACTAACCATGTTGTTTTGCAACCTTTTCAACCAGTGGTTGAGGAAGTGGTCACACTGATGCAATCTTTCGCTGATCCCACTCTTCTCTTGGAGAGTGATGAGTGTTAGCCTATGGCTTACCTTAACTAATCACTAAGTCTAAATTGTCACCTATATTTGTATTATTCATTTATGATATTAGTAATATATCCTCAAGTGATGACTAATGAGTTAGTTAAGATTGCCTAGCCTAATCATCATGCATGATTTTAGGATCTAGAGAAAATATCTCTATGAGGTGGTGATCCGAAAAGATTTTTTAATGACTGTGGTTGAGTTTTTAATTGCATCTGTTAATTAACCATTTATGAAGCTGAATGAAAGAGGAAGGATTTAATGAAGAAGCATAGTAGCCATAAGACAATATACAGATCTGAAATGAAGCAATAAGAATAGCAAACCATAACAAGAGAAGTGATAACGGAGTTCAACACAAAACTACCTACGTCTCTGGGCCTTTGTCTCAGTGGGGGAGACTTCTTTATTTCTATTCAAAGCTCAAAAAGTGCATCACAACAGTGCCATTAGGATGCAAGACTGATCTGGTCATGTTCTTCCAGATCTCTAGAACCTAGTAGAAGAAACGACACGCAAAACGAATGATCGGAGCTCCTAGAAATGGCCCGCAAGCGTCTGCTCCTCAACAACTTCCTTGCATAAAAATGGCTTTGGCTTAGCTTCCCTTCAGCATAACTCTGCTCTGACTATCCTCCATGGCCTCAAACAGGCCTGGTTTTTATAGATCTGAAGTTGGTTATCATTCCTCAACTTCCTCCCAAAATCTGGCCTCCAAAAAAGCCCAATATCTCCCAAAAATGGGCTAAATCCTCCATTAACAGGCTTAAAAATCATAAAATTTACTAAACATAGGTAAAAACCCACTCTGTAACTAAAAATTCAAAAATACACAGAGTAGCTCCTAAGGCTGGGCGCACGCCTTAGCTCCTGGTCTTTATGCACATGCATAGGATCAAAGGCTAAAAGAAGGGTGCCTTAGCTGGGCTAAGCCCCTTTTGGAGTGCCCCCCCCTTGTCTTATGGGATATCCCCTGATCCTTGGGCTGGTGCTTATCCATTTGAGCGAGCATATGAGGAGGAGCCTCCCCTTTGCTGGGTTGAGGTCGTTTGCAATGTTTAGACCATGGGCTGGGGCTTAGCCCCAGCCCCCTTTTGCCTCATTGTAACTTTATTTCACTTTATTTAAAATAAAAATCACAAGGGCGCATTGGTAATAGGGACTCTGCCAAGAATTGGGCTGGTCCAAGAGGTCATGGGATCGACCCCCATGGATTCCAAATAAACTTTTACCACCAACCATTAACCAATATCATAGTGCCACTTGGCAGCCCATGACTGGGCCACGTGGCACCCAACAATTTGGCAAACAAATACCACTTGTCAACTGCTGGGTGGATCCCTATCACTGACCAGTCACCTTCTGCCACTGCCACGTGTCACCTCTAGAGAGTGCCACGTCACCTTTTGACTGTTGACTTTATTTTTACTTTTTAGCTGTTTGGGAAAACGGTTAGAGTGCGATAACTCTCTCATACAACGCCCATTTGAGAAAGTGAATATATGGCCAGAATCAGCGCGACGAGCTGGTCACAATGAAATTGGTTTTGTCCGATTTTGAGAAATTTCATTTTTGAGCCTTTTTGAGCCCTGTCAGGCTCCTGGATCCGATTTTGGATCACACCTCCCCACTAAAGGAACATTTGGTTCCCAAAAGGTTACTGACCAGTCAACAAGCTTGGGATAGGCCACCTGGCTTGTCCTCTGTCTATGAAATCTGTCCTGTGCACCTGTCTCATCAAGATCAACTATAACACAATCATGACAACTGACAGCATATTGTTAGCCATTTGAACCTTGTTATATCTTACTGAAGCCACTATCATCTATGTAGACAACATTATTAATGATAGCATAAAAAAGATGACTGCAAATGAGCTGATATACTTGTAATATTTGCACGACATGAGCTTATCTTGAAGCAACTTATGATTGATTTTCCATTCAACAATCATTTCTTGTTCTTGCTTAAGATCGATTACTTCATTTGAAACAATTATTGGTTTGTTGCTTGCTTGCACTGCCTTCTTTAATTGTTCCATTGTTTGAAGTGCTTTATTTGCCTTAACATGATGAGCATGAACCACATAATCTTGACCTATTTTGGTTAATTGATATTGATTCTTTGTCTTGTAGAAGATTGCCTTACGATCATATAAGTATGGACTACCTAAGACCATTCCACATTCACTTAACGACACTACATCACATGTTACCTCGTCCACATATTTAGATGAAATTGCAAATTTGATTGTGCACTGCTTTGTTATGTGCATTTGATGATGATTGCTTATCCATTTAAGTGTGTAAGGATTATGATGAGTTTGTGTTTTTAACCCCAA
>ML787551.1:1741576-1758621 GCA_009831015.1 Picea engelmannii | reverse complement strand
AGCAAGCCATCATTTTAATTACTTAAATTACTCTATTAAAACAATTAATAAAAGTAGTAAATCCATGGTTAGGCAAAGCCTTTGTAAAAAGGAAAATTAATAAACCTGGAAAAGAGGAATACTTCTAGTAATTATCTCATTGTCGTAAATGTGAGATAATTCATAACTAGCATAGTCTGAAGGAAAACAACAAATTAATGTGCTTACTTTGTTTTCACTATAATAAATGTTAAATAATTCATAATTAGCATACCCTCAAGCAAGAGAAAAGAAGGTTACTTTATTTACAAACAGCATACCCTGAAGCAAGAGAAAGGAAACACCAAATTAGTGTGGTTACTTTGATTACAAACACTGAGATTTTATGGGTTTCTCTCCCTGTATTCTAACGAAGGTTGCCTACGAAAATTCCCAGTAAGTCCTCTTTATCAAACACCTTACACACTTCTCATTTATAAAAGTATATGGCATTGGTTGGATTCCAACAAAGTTTGACCACTAAAATGACATTTTCCTCAACTTTATATGGCGTTCGACCTTTCACAGGTTCCTTACACAAAGACAGGGCAAGTCTTATGCAACCTGTAGGTTTTTTAACATACAAATACGCAAAGAAAATCCAAGCCTGAGTGATGCACATTGTGATATATGTGTTAGTATGTATGTTAACCATAATTAGTTCTTAATTGGGTCATGTTCGTCATCATTTAGAGAATCGTGTAAAATGGCGTTATTGTTCCTCGCCATTTAAGAGTTGTGTTAGAATTTGTTACCATTAAGTAAGGCTGTGACGAGTTTTTGGAGAAAAGAATTGTTGGTGTAATTGAGAATGATGAAAGACGAGAAGCATTCGCTCACGATTATGGAATCACAACTAAATAAAGCATCAAATCTATCATGTACATTATTAGTAGAAAAGAAATCTTACTCCAAATTAGACTGACTGGACAATACCATCAGGGATTTAATATGTTCCACATACATCAATATCATTTTCTAGAACTAACAACATCTACAACCATGTTGGATTCTTCAAAGGAGTGACAACGACTTTAACCTGTAAGTGCCACTCATTTTATAGCCACTGAAAGGTATACCGCCATAAAAAATGTCAAAGCAATTAACCCAAATTGTTCTGACATGTAATGCACTAGTAAGAGTGTTCGCGGTTTCTATATTCTGTGTAAACACTCCTGCTACCAAGCCATAACGAAAAGCATTCGCTCGCAATTATCTATTGTTCTCTGTTGCACCCGAGGCTTGGCCATGGAGGCTAGCGATGCTGGCAGAGAACAATACCATAACCGTGAGCAAATGCTTCTTCGTTAGTGGCTCTTCATCCTCCTATATTATGACCAAATAGTTAGTTCGTGGCTCTTCATCCTCCTATCTTATTGCTTAAAAAAGCTAGGTCCTTCTAGCCTTAAACACAATCAATTTTGATCATGATCTCCTCCTCTTGTTAAGAACAACCCCTCTATAGTTATCATGGCATCATCCTATTGAGACGCTTGAGGTTTACACAACCCTAGGATCTTATTTCTACCCCTAAGTTGTGACCATTGAATTAACTTTTTTTGCCTTTTTTTTTCAAAAAATCTTAAGGATTTTTTGAGAAAAGTAGAAAACATCTATGCAATATGAGAGTCTGTTGAACCTAGTCGTAGATCTAAAAGGAATTTGACATCTGAAATGTTGAGCATGCATGTAGATTCAGATGGTGCATTCATCAACAATAGAGAAGAGTATGGATCATCTACATCTTCATCAAAACATTCATTTGAAGACAATGTAGACTCTGATGGTATTTCAGAAACCACGAGTCAATCAGAATAAGTGTATGGAACATTTTAAGAATTTTTTATCCATATGATGTTTGTATGGTAACTAAAAAAGACCATTGAACTTACATATGATCTTACATGAAGTTATGAATCTTTTGTTATGTTTTATGAATGATATGTTTTTTTATTATGGATAATATAATAAAATTTCTTAGCTCATATGTTTTGAATATGGTCAATATAACAATACTTTTAAGAAACTATTTGTGTTTCATTCAATGTAACTTGTATTTACTTTTTTATTGTTAAAAGGAAAAAATTATTAAAAAGTGACGTTGAATTTTTAAATTATATTATGATATTTTCATGGCATTATGTATTACCTTGTCCTTTGCATGATGATAACATTTAAAAAGTAAACATTTAAAGGCTATTTTTATGTTTTTTTTTACAGTAATGATGAGTTCTTTTACCACATTATAAAAATGTGTCATTTTAATACCCCAATTTTAGAATGGGTGCCACTGGTAGTAGTACTTTTCAATTTGATGGTTGATTTAGAGGTTTTGGTTTTAATGGTACCAAGTGATAAAAATACGATTTCAAATGACCTCAAAATTTAACGTTTTGAAAAGAAAAAAAAAATCAAAAACATCTTTTTTGTTTTTAGGTGCTAATTTTAAGGTTTTTCTGAGCTACTGTCTAAGTTTTGAAGGCAATGTTTGAAAATGTTGTAATTTTGACCCCGTTTAAAAAAATGGTGCTACCAGTAGCACCACTTTTTGATTTGGGGGTTGATTTTGATGTTTTTTATGCAAAAATATGGGTTTTTTGGGCCAGAGTTCTCGTTTTGAGGTCACGCTTCTCATTAAGTTGGTAACTATGTTAAGTGATAACGGAGTTCGACACAAAACTGCCTACGTCTCCGGGCCTTTGTCTCAGTGGGGGAGGCTTCTTTATTTCTATTCAAAGATAAAAAAGTACATCGCAGTAGTGCCATTAGGATACAAGACTGATATGGTCAAGTTCTTCCAAATCTCTAGAACCTAGCAAAAGAAACGACACGCAAAACAGATAATCAGAGCTCCCAGAAATGGCCTGCAAGCGTCTGCTCCTCAACAAGTTCCCTGCATAAAAATGGCTTTGGCTTGGATTCCCTTAAGCATAAATCTTCTCTGACTGTCCTCCATGGCCTCAAACAGTCTTGGTTTTAATAGATCTGAATTTGGTTATCATTCCCCAACTTCCTCCCAAAATCTGGCGTTTAAAAAAGCCCAATATCTCCCAAAAATGGGCTAAATCCTCCATTAACAGGCTTAAAAATCATAAAAATCTACTAAACATAGGTAAAAACCCACTCTGTAACAAAAAATTCAAAAATACACAGAGTATCCCCTAAGGCTGGGTGTACGCCTTGGCTCCTGGTCTTTATGTGCATGCGTAGGATGAAAGGCTAAAAGAAGGGTGCCTTAGCTGGGCTAAGCCCCTTTTGGAGCGTTCCCCCCTGGTCTTATGGGATATCCCCTGATCCTTGGGCTAGTGCTTATCCATTTGAGCGCGTACATGAGGAGGAGCCTCCCCTTTGCTGGGTTGAGGTCGTTTGCAATGTTTAGACCATGGGTTGGGGCTTAGCCCCAACCCCCTTTTGCCTCATTATAACTTTATTTCACTTTATTTAAAATAAAAATCACAAGGGCGCATTGGTAATAGGGACTCTGTCAAGAATTGGGCTGGTCCAAGAGGTCATGGGATCGACCCCCATGGACTCCAAATAAACTTTTTCCACCAACCATTAACCAATATCATGGTACCACGTGGCAACCCATGACTGGGCCACGTGGCACCCAACAATTTGCCAAACAAATACCACTTGTCAACTACTGGGTAGATCCCTATCACTGACTAGTCACCTTCTTCCACTGCCACGTGTCACCTCCAGAGAGTTCCACGTCACCTTTTGACTGTTGATTTTTTTTTTGACTTTTTAGCTGTTTGGGAAAACGGTTAGAGTGCGATAACTCTCTCATATGGTGCCCGTTTGAGAAAGTGAATATATGGCTCGAATCAACGCAATGAGCCGGTCGCAATGAAATTGGTTTTGTCCGATTATGAGAACTTCCATTTTGAGCCTTTTTGAGCCCTATCAGGCTCCTGGATCCGATATTGGATCAGGTGGCATCACCCATTGTACTAGAAATATGTAACATTGGTGTGAATACATTGAGTGTTGGCTAGTGAGCCTTTTTCACCATCTTGTTGATTTTATGCATATTTTATCAATTGGTATCAGAGCTTCTTTATTTTATCAATTGGTATTAGAGCCATGGTGAAAATTGTGAAGGAAGAGAATTGGTGATGCATTGAGGAAGCAAGGAAGAATTCTTTACATCAACTTAGATCTCTTCAAACTCAAGAACAACGATACTGAGTGTAGTTTCGTTTTGTGGACCATATTGCAGACTGTATCGCAGACTGTATCATGGACTGTATCAAGGACTGTAATGCAGACCAGATCGTAGTAATATACTTCACCCAGACCGTCAAAATAATGTAAATTCGATGCTTTTGTTGATCTTTAACTATGTTTCTCCTGGGCCGTAAAATTAGTGCATTTTATTCTTTTTTCATTAACTCCGTCAACACAGATCGATGAATTTATTTTATTACGACGATGCTGCCTTGAATGAATATCATTTCGAACAGACGGTTATGTTCCTGTAATTCCAATTATCTTCATGGAACGAGTATTCTCTTTGATTATGTTCTAGTTACTTTTATTTTGAAAACCCCCTTTTGGTGAAGTTGGAGGAAAATGCAGGACTTCTTAGCATCTAATGAAATCAGATGTATATTGGTGCTGGAACGTTGATTCTTTAATAGCTGGTAGGAATACTCCTGGAACATTTACAAATCAAATGCAGACTTCATTTAATGAGCCTCGGTTGTTGATCCTCACTGATCCGATCTACATAATTCGACTATTCAACGTAGGTTTTGAGGCGCAGAGTGCTCTAGCACAATCCACATGTTATCAAATCTAGAGACAAGAGAGATTTGGTAGTTGTGACTTCAGATCTAGAGACTACATGAACTTCACTCCATTTTGGTCAAAGAAATGCCTAGTGTTGATGAAAGCCCCATCAAGTTCGTTGAATCCGAGATTTCATCATCACAACGAAAATCTCCTTAAGAATTATGCGCGGCCTTGCACCAGTTTTGCACCGGTACCAGATTCAGATCGCTTGAACTTTTCTTGCTTTCTCATTGCACCTAGAAATAAAGAGAAACCCCATGCATAGTCCATGCAATTGTTGGGCAAGGGGAGAAAAGATGTTAAGAAACAGATTTGAAGGTGTGGATTGAAGTGTCAACATGCAACACTTGGAGCAGCTAAAGTGAGGACATGACACTGCGTCAGACCTCTGCCTATTACTATCTTGTATTGAAGGATCACATGGAATCCGTTATTCCCTTGAAGGAGTTGAGAAACTAGTCTTGGACCAAATAGTTTAGAAGGCGACTGTGCAAAGTGTAGCATTGGAAAGGGTGTTGCAGGTATAAAGGATGCGTGAAGTGTAGTGGTTGCGTAAAAGGAGGATGCAGAGTAAAAGTCTGTGTGGAGGAGTAGAAACTTAAAATCATTGTCCAAATCGATTATGGATTTATTGAGATTTCTTGTGATCTTGCTTGTGACCTCTGGAGCTTTGTAACCAATGACCCAGGAAATTGTCTCAAGAAATTTGTTGTTGTTGAGAGCCCAAAAACCATCAATCTGATGTACTCTCCATAGATCAGACCATCAAAGGCCCTAATCTACTCATGTGTGTTCTTCCAATATCAAAATCATCCATGCCCAGATATTCCTCGTCTCTGAATGCAAATCCCTGTTCCTAAGATCTGTGGAGGGCACATGAACTTCGTCAAGAGAAGATCCGTGAAGGAGGAGAGCCTGTAGATGCCTTCTGTGATCTAGGTGAGAGTAATGAGAGCAACATGACGTTTTCACCAATTAGGATCAACCAAATACACATGAAGCAAATGACCTCAGTGAGACCATCGCACATACTAATAATCTACCTTGCTTGCGTTGGAGGATGTCCAAATGACCTCCACAAATTGAATTTTCGGTGAGGATAACCCACTGATCTACAAGTGAATCTCCACCATGTCTCATAACATGTATTAAAGAATTCATTCTTTATCTCTAAGTCTCAATGCACAACTTTTAATGGCATATTATACTTTTAAGTCATATTTTATAATTTTTTTATTAAAAGTAATAAATCTAATGGAAAAGTGATAAACATGTATTTGGGAATTTATATGGTTTATGCCATTAAAAAGAAAGTGGGGTATACAAGTAAAGTAGAAAGCATCTTTTTTAGAAAGCAAAGAAAATCAAGAACATATTTATGCTATTGTTTTAAGACATTTTGTGCCCTTTATATAAAGGAGGAGAGGAGATGACATGACATGTAAGGATTGATGTATTAATGTCTTTTTAAAAGGAGACATATGAGCACTAACTTTTTAAAAGGAGGAATGTTGTGAGCGAGTTACAAGAGGACATCTTTCAGTAATTCAAATGGAGCGAAGTCTAGAATTATTAGAGTTACTGAACACTCTAATAAACACCACTAAGGAAACATAGTGATATTGAACAAAGAAACCCTTCAATCAGTGCTAACTTGTTTGCAAGTGACACAAGATAAAGTTAGACTTCTTCAATCTCTATCCCAAATATTGAATGATGAAATCAGGGTTCTCAAAAATCAACAGCTAGTGAAGTGTTATGAACTAGTTTTTGTTCAACACAACCCTCTCTATGATGATGATGTTGTTTTTGATCAACAATAAGTGAAGGAGAAAATCAGTAAGACAACTCCAGATGCAAACAAAGACAAAGTTATTCATGAACCTACAATTCAAGAGTTTTCTTTTGATTTCAGTGAAGAAAACCTTTCAATGATGCAACAACATACAACAAATCAACTTCCATAGATTTCAAATAAACAGGTTTAGAATACTCTTTCCAAGCCCATCATCAGACCTTGGGAAGAAATCATCTACAACAAGAATAGAACAAGACTTGGATATGACAAGGAAGTTACCTTTCATATTCTCAATTATTCCAGACCAATCAAGTTCCATAGTGATGGATTCCTTCAAGAAGTCTCAACTTCACTTGTTCCAATTCAACATTAGAATGATAAATGCCAACATCACAATCGAGTTGGTCCATCCTTTCCAGCATTGTGGCAAGCAATACCATTCTCAGACAGATGCTCAACACTGAATAAACTTTCAAGATTGAAGATTCACTATGAGTGGATTGATCCTTGGCAGTGGTCATCAACAACCAAGTGATTATATAAGTATTACCGAAGAATTCAATCTCGAGTAAAGAGAAATCTTGTAGCACATAACATTTTTTTACCTCACATAAGTGGTCCCCTTATGGTGTAGCTTTTGAGCATGGCCCTCATGGGATGAGATAACATGTGGTTTTTTCCACATGCCCACTTTGTGTTGTACTCAAATGGAACAAGTATGGTACTTTCTTGAGCCTAGAAGGAGGGAGTACAATGATGAAACTCTCATGCACCTTAAGGGGGGGAGTTCAAAATTCAAGTGACGATGCTTCATGAAACCACTTTTGGTCTCTCCTTTTAGCTGACAAAGGGGGGAATTGATGATGAAATTGATGATGGTTGTCAAACCGAAAGTTTCAACAACAAATATGCGAGATGGGAATGAAGTTTTACAAATGGGAAACTACGGTCTTTAGATGAAAGACTTTAGCAGAATTATGGTTCAATAAGTTTAAGTTGAATCAGACATAATTGGGATGTTGATTTTGATTTTGAGAGCAATGATGTGGTTGTTTTGTTCACATAGATGGTCATTTGACCTAGCAGAGGACAAGAGGATCCTTCTACATTGCAGCTTGGCATTTGATTGAGTTGTCAGGAATTTTAAGGGATGTATCAGTGTTGGCACAGGGGCAGACCTAGGGTTCAATGCTTCAACAACGCATCAACAAAACCCTAACTACTGGCCCTTTCGGTAACACCTATGAAGCAGATGAAGTCTCACCCGAGGTAGAGGCAGGGGTGGTTGCAGGACTCAAGTGTCTACAACCTAGCTGGGACACATATCTGTGATTACAATACTTAAAAGAGCACTTAATAGTTAACATTCATTAGTATTTACCCTTATTCACATCGCAGGTTGAAACCTTAGTTACAAAGCAACACAGTATTCAACAAGACCTAATACATCCAACACTTAGCACATAGAAATAGATCAAATCTAGCATTCATTCACATTACTAAGCACTAAGCTATTATATCATATGCATCTAACATATATCATTGCACTAAGCATACATCACATCAATAACATAACAACTATAATGCACAAAGCAACTACAACACATGATATACGTGGTTCACCCTAGTGTGGGGCTACGTCCACCAACTTTTCTCTTCTTTATTGTCTTCTTTCAATCTTCTACAAGCACAGAGCCTCAAGAACCCACTCCGCATAAGACAGGAGATTTGCGTGCACCTCGCCAAATCCTCCTTCCCCGAGCTAGGTTCAAGCACAAAGCCTTCTTACAATATGAACATAGGCTTCTTACAATCACTTGCACTTATCTCTACAAGTCCTAACACATAGCATGCACAAAGCCTCTAGCTCTGCACTAAGCCACAAATATTCACTACTACTTCACCAATTTCTTACATCGCCTAGATATCTATTTATACATTACAAAAAGGCCAAAGCATGGGTAAACCCATGGGCCGACATCCCATAACCTATTACATAAACCCTAAACCCAAAAAGCTCGCAAAAAGCAGGCGAGATCCCGCGATCTCTGCTTTGCCTAGTGATGTGTCTTCGACCAGCCTGTCGAACTCCCAAAATCAATAAATGCTATGACTATGGAAAATTACAACAATAAACAAGTTGTAAAACAAAAATTAATGTTTTTCAACGACAACAAAAAAAGTACTAAAAAATATTGCAAATTAGTATGAAAATTAAGCCTTTAACATGACAAAATTCTCCAATTGCTAGATGAAATTTCTGAGTAGTAAATTTCAGTGGCTATAACAAAATTTTGTAACGAAAACAACAAATAATGTTTGTTTACTAATTTTAGGGTTAGATTTAGTAAGATGTTTGAGAGAGAGAGAGAATATTGATTTTCAATGCTACTTTCTCCATAAGAACAACTATAGACTAGTGTCGTTGTCCTCTAGAGCTTATGGAGTCAAACATGCACAACCTTGAAGATTGAACTAGATGAAATGAGAAATATTAGGTCTAAACCTGTTGTCCCCCCACAACCACCCATTGAAATTTTCTTTGTTATAGAGGAATTACAATGGCACCCCCTATCACAATTTTCCGCAAGGATTTTGCCATTACCAACTTGATTTGCTACTTGTATATGAATTATTATGCTATATGTGCAGTCTCAAAATTAACTACAAATAGATATATTGATCAAATGTCTTATGAACTCCCCTAAGATTGTGGATAGACCCTTACTTCGTTGATAATATGATATGATATCATTTTGGCCCTCCTAGGCTCACAAGCCAAAGGTTCACTCATATAACCAAGTATGAGGGATATCGGGATTTCGCTCGTTGGGAAATACCACTCAGAAAATACATGCATGTCACTACGTTTTTCCTGAAGCTTGAAAGTCGATAAGGCATTAGGATTTCTCTATCGGGAAATAGTCATGATACATAAGGTTAGAGCCTTGTTATATCCCAAATTTCAAAGGATGAGAGTCTTCGAGCCCTTTATTATCAACTTTTCTCCCATTGGGAGAAACCACATGCCTTGCACACTCTTATTTCCCAAAAATAAATCCACCGATAAACTTATTTTGATAATACATAGGCTCATCCCAAGGTAAAACCTTTGCACCATAACTCGTGTCGTGTGATGATTGGTTGAGAGATACTAATGCAAGTAAGTTGGTGCCCAAAGCACATGGTTAAATCATAAATTATCCAATTCCACTAATTTGTTCCTAATATCCCAAAATACCATGATCCATTGATTGGATTAAAGGTAAAAGAAAGCTTAAATAGTTTTTCATATAACACCTTCTTTGAGAAGCACATTTTTTTAGGTATAGAATATTCTCTTGGGGAATATATGTTGGAAAAATAGTTAGTAATAACATCAAGCCATTTATCGAAGGAATTTTCCCGAGAGACTCTTTCCAAAGACCCGACTTCTCAATAACATGTCATCTTGAGGTACCCATCGAAGAATCACCTTCCTGAAACTGTAACATATCCTAAGATTTTCTCGATGGCTTGTTTTCCGAAAAGCCTTTTTCCCAAAAAATAAAGTTCCCGACATGCTTATTGAGAGAAATCCTTTCCGAAAGAAAATCTTCTTGAGCTTCACCTTTTCGAACAAAAAATTCTATATATTTTTCCTGAAGTTCATTAATGGTGATGTACAATTGTATTTTGTCATGGAAATAACCCGTTCACAACTATTAATGCAAAGTGTGTGAAACTTCTAACCAAATTCAAAACTAATTAAAACTCAAATACATAATTTATTATGATTCATTCGAAGTTCATTGTGAAAGAATACCCAAGTTGTTGAGTTTTGTTAGTGAGACTGGGAAATTTTTTGCACAGTTCAATAGTGCGCTATAGTGATACCTGTTGTTATATTCTCCTACTCAAAGTTTTTATCATACTGCAGAATGTCAGAGGATTAGGTCTCGAAAGATACTAGAAAAAGAGGCCGAGGAGCTATTGATAACTCACTTGTACAGACGAAGACCCATGAAGCTATGTTACTCATGGATACTCAATACCACGATGGTTTGAACAAATGTATAACATGGAGTGAAATGTATGAAATGTTTCACAAGGAAAACTTTTCATCCGATGATGAAGACCTGAATGTATATCAAAATATCTATAAAAGTGTATTATATCATATAGTAGACAAACCATCCCTGATGTCATATACAGATGTAGAGAAATGAGTGTTTTTGCATTTGGATAAGAATGCATGTGCTATACTATATGAAAACAAACAACCTATCACTTCTCTGAAGAATGAAGACATCCATATTTAGTGCAAGCTACCAACATTCATTTCACCTCTTAATGTTGCATTGATGGATATGTTCAACAAGGAGCATGAAGATGAAGAAGAAGTGAATGGATAATGGTGGTAGGAAGGAGCAACTCACTCACCCAAGGGTAGTAAAGTGTTTATCATGCACCACATGAAAGAACCCTACAAACTCTTGTCTTCCTTGATTTGCAGACTGTATGGGGAGGACAAAAACATCCATTTTAAAAGAGAATGGACCCCTATGTCCTGTTATGTAGCAAAAAAGGGGCACATCTTCAAGTAGGTGCAACTCTTGTCAATCAACATATTTGAGATAATGAAGAAGGCATCTACCCTCAAACTGCTAGGTTTTTATATGTCTTCAAATTTAATCCTAACCCTTTAAGAATATTATCCGAATCCATGCAGACCATGAGGGAAATTGGGGACTAGTTTGTTGGTATGTATTATACTTATATCTGAGCTTTTGGAAGCCTTGGATCCTCACCTTCTGCCCAAATTTCTCCCAGAAAAAATGATCATTAGAGAAATAACATATCAAACAACAAAATCTAGAATCGCAGTTGTGTTGAATGCCAATAAAAAAATATGTCGTGTTGTCATATTCTTTGTAGTGAATTTCTAGTCGAGGTGGATCAACTGACAATTGAAGTAGAAGGAATCGAAAAAAAGTTGAAGGTCGATGTGGTTCGACCGAGTAAAGACGAAGTCAAAGACATCGAAAACAAGTCGAAGGTCAAAGTGGTTCGACCAGGTGAAGTCAAAGTAGAAGACATCGACAGTAAGTCAAAGAGGTCAACCAACAAGTGGTCAATAGGTGGGCGTGTGGAAACTGAATGAAGATCGAATGAAGGCCGACTAGTAGTTGACTAGTAATCCAAATTGGTAGTCGATTGTAACATAATCATGAGATTCATGAGATTTGTAGCCAATGATCTACATGGATGTGTAACCATTTTTGGGTGCCTTTTCTTTAGGGTTTTTCCTACTATAAATCCTATAAATAAGACATGTTGTAATACTGTAATTGATGATGATGAATGACTAATCACCAATCATGTTAATCATAGAGGTTGTTGGTCATGCAAATGTAAGCCAAATTGGCTGCAAGGTTGTTCTTGTGTAAAGCAAGAAGGCATGATTTCGATTGTGTCTTAAGTGTGGAACAAGGTTAGACATGAAAACTTGTATTCTAAATGAATAAGACAACAAGAGAGAAGAACTCTGAAGGAATGCTAGTTTTCCTGGTTTGGGTTTCCAGGGTAAAATCTCTATGTATTGTGTCTTTTCTTTGTCATTTAATTTATTTTTTAAACATTTCTTCCTCTCTTCTACTAGGCATAGTGTGGAAGTGTTCTTCATTTCCTAACATGTGGTATCAGAGCTTGGTTTAAAAACCTTGTATCTGATCTAAACCATAGGTTCAGTAAGAGTCGTAAGTCAGAGATATTTAAATATATATTTTTAAAGAATGACGAGCAACTCGAGAATAGAGATAAAAAAATTCAATGGCCAAAATTTTGAGCTTTGGAAGATTAAAATTGAAGATATCCTTGTCGATTGAGAAAACCTTTCCAATATCCAAAACCAAGGAATACAATTATTTCTTTGTTTGATTGTGAATGTAAATTAAAATGTTCGTCTAATGCTTCATGCTTTCACTAATAATGAGAAGGGTTCACTACTATAATTTGAAAAAAGAGGAAGAAAAAGTACACAAACAAAGACACTCTCAATAGAAAATAAGAGACAAAAGAAGAATAAAGTACCAAACTATTCTCTCAAAGGAAAAACACTAAGAAACAAACATTCACACTTTATAATCTTCTGGTATTGAGTAAAGGATCAAAGATAAGGAAAAAAATTCTGTGATCAATGACCTTCTTTATGAAAACCTCCAATCAATCAGATAATCGAAAAGAGTAGCAAAAATAAACCAAGTTTGAAAGAGAACGACTGATTTTTGTGATAAGGAAAGATAACACAAACTCAATAAAGACTAAAAGAATGAAAGGTAGCAAGTTTTAAGTCAAATAGAGGATAAGATCTGGCAGAATAGGATCTGAACTGGAGAAAAAGATCCAAGGAATATGTCGATCAAGCAAAAAGTATGCAATTTTTCAAAGCAATAAAAATCAATGCTCTGGTAACTAAAGCACCAGAGCGCTACAATTCTCCCTAATAGACTCCGGGGGAGTGATGATCAAGTAATCAGTTCTATGAATTAACTATAGATGGGTGCTAGTCCTGAGACAAGTTTTAGAAAAACTTAGAAATCTAAAAAACTTAGGGAAATTTAGTCAGAGACTTTGTGAGACAACTTAGCAAAGATGAAAAATGTAAGGACAGATTAAATCAACAAATGGGATCTAAAGATAGGAAACAGGCATAGATGAACCAAGGAAAGAACACAAATTTAAAGTTCAATTCCCAGTGGAGTCGCCAATTTCTGTTATGAAAATATTCTCCTACGGACAGGTGAATTTTCCCTTGGAGTACAGACCCCTCTACTAAGACAGAAAACTACCTTTGGACACTACCATTCGTATAAATCAATTTTATCCATTGAAAAAGAGAGAAGGAGGAATAGTATGATGTACCTCACTTTTGAAGTTTGTCCAAGATGCTCCAAGTTGTGAGTTCCAAACAATACCTGTAATGGATAACAAGAGACAAACGACTATCTCCTACTCTAATGGATTAGACAAAATCAATCTATCTATGAATATTAAGACAAACATAGACAAGTACATGTAAACACATAATAGAAGGAAATAGGCCAAGTATATTAATGAGAACTTCAAAGGAAACTTACAATCTTCAAATGATGTTCCAATAGCCTCTCCAAGTCCTCCTCGTCCAACCCTTGCTTGAAATATCCACAATCAAAATAGCAGTGTTTGGATGATTTTTTCTTCTCTTGTTCACCATGAGAGTGCCTCCATTTATAGGCTTTGAGAGGCTCAACCACCTTGATTATATTTGGAATTAGTTGAGGATATGGCTCCAATAGTTGTGATATCTTAGATGCATCCTAAGGGTTAGATTCAAGCCAAACCAAGTAGATCCGTCCATAACTGTCCTTAGAAGAAAAAGGGATTTCTTCCCACCAATTTATAGGAGCACCAATCTTCCCAAAAGTTGCCAAGATGAACAATTCTCATAGAAAAACCTTTTTTCCGACTATCAGATGATTGGGATTCTTCTTCTAACATGTTTTAGGGGCTATATCAAGTGTTTTCATGGTGTCATTCACGATGTGACACTTACAAAATGAGAATGTGACACTTACGACACTTGCGACATTGAGAATGTCACATTATCAAAGTGAGGAATTTTGATGTGTAATATCACTTCACTCTATTTCAGTTAGTTAGCTGAAGATTGAGAGACTAGTTAACTCAGACTAGGTGGCAGTTAATTCCCGTAACATCTTGAGAGACTAGACTAGGTGGCAGTTAACTCCCGTAACTGTCTGAGAGACTAGACTAGGTGGAAGTTTACTCCCATAACTACCATTGTATGTCCAAATCACTCTAGACCACCACTATGGCACATTTTCTTCTCCTCCAATGCGCATTAGTTGAGTTATATAAAGTATATCATGTGTAAATTATCATTCATTCATTTGGTTAATGAGAATTATTCCATTCTTTCTCTCCTTCTTCTCTTTTCTCATATTTTCTCTACAAACCGTGTATGTCATTTTATATCTAGATCTTTTTTGTGCAGGTTCAACACACTTATAGAATGGCCAATCACCACTCATGTTAATCGTAGAGGTTGTTGGGCATGTAGATGTAAGCCAAATTTTCTATAGGGTTGTTATTGTGTAAAGAAAGAAGGTATGATGTCAATTATGTCTTAGGTGTGGACCAAGGTTAGACATGCAACCTTTTATTCTAAATGAATAAGACAACAAGAGAGAAAAACGCTCAAGGAATGTTGGTTTTCCCGGTTTTGGTTTTCAGGGTAAAATCTTTGTGTATTGTGTGTTTGCTTTGTCATTTACTTTCTTTTTTAAATATTTCTTTGTCTCTTTTGCTAGGTTTAGCATGGAAGTGTTATTCATTTTCAAACAAAAGATATTGGCCAAAATTCCCTGTGACCATAGGGACACAAGCTCTAACCAATTTTCCACATGCAAGAAAGGAAGATGAAGCTTTGAGAGAACTGTTTCTATGTATAGAGAAACCCAGACCAAATGACCCCATCAAGATAATAATAGAGCATATAAAACTTGTGGGACTACTGCATACCCTTGTACATAAAGAGAGACACCAAGAGAACATCTTAAAAGGGGTCATGCATTTTTAAAACTCTTTGATAAATATCATTGATGAATAGGAAAAATAAGTTGTGAGGTTTTTATAGGAAGAGAAAGGCAAAGAGATGAAAATGCACTTTGAGGCATTAATTGCTCAAGATATTATATAAAGGAAGGCCAGAAAGAAAGCATAGGAAGAAAAGGATAGAGAACTATATAACAATGCCATAGAATCTAATAAAACTTTGAGAAGAAACACACAGAGAAGGCAACATATTCTACCAAAAGTACAGGTACTGGGGTGACCAAAAATAGAACCAAAGAAAAACAAAGGAAAAAGGAAACAAGGGAAGATGTCGCCAAGAATAAAGATGACAAGGAAATAGATGAAAAGGAGAAAGCAACGAAACAAAAGGAATATGAGAAAAAGAGAGCTATAGATGAATATTCTAAGAAAAAGGATGTAGATGAATATGCCAAGAAAAATCTAGTAGACGAGGCTGAAAAGAAGAGAATAGTAGACGGGGATGAAAGAAGGAGAATAACAGAATAAGAATAAAATAAGAGAGCAACTGATGAAGCTACAAAGAGGGAGGAAGAAGAGAAGAGAAGAAAGAATAAAAAAGCAATAGATGCACAAAGGATGCAATACGAACAAGACAGGGATGCAATTTTGATCCCATTCACCAAATTTCATATTCCAGGAACACCCATTGACCTTGGAACACCATTGAATTTCATCCCAGTTGGGATAGACGTTAATACTAAGGAAGTGGTTGTTTTCAAGACACCCTGCCATATGTGGGAACCTACTATTACATCAAATCAAAGAGGAATAAAACCATAAGAGAAAATAAAAACCAAAGGATCATGGAAGCACCAACAAGGACGGAGATAGGGGAGAGATCTATTACTTGGAAAATGGGAAATGATCCAAATAAAATGCTAGAGAGACAACTTTGGCCCTTCATGCATTTGTAGGGGCCAACTTCAACATGGTAGAGGAATTATGTGCTACTATTGATGAATGCAATATGAGGATATATTTATTAGAATATCAAGTAAGGAAAGAAGAGGAACATGTAGGTGATGTTGTAGTCTTAGGGAAAGTATTTGAAGTTACTGGTAGATCCTTACAGATAGAAACTTATATCACAACATCATATATAAGAACACATAGAGAAATAAGTAAACATACACAAGAGGTGAGATACACATAAATTCATTTTATTAGATAGTCAAAACAACCTCTCTTTCTCCATTACATAGCCACACACACACACACACACACACACACACACACACACATGCATGTTATACAATTATCAATCAGTTACACTTCTTAACTACATGGTTCGTTGACTCAAACTGTCTATTTGACTGAATTCCCTAATCGAATTTTGTATTTGACTTATGGGTCTAGTTTGTAGAGCTGACTAGCCCCTACAACATCTCCTGTTGGACACACCTACCACACTTAGAGGGGGTGGGCGGGGGTGGGGGGTGAATGAGTGTGGGGATATTTTTCCCAAAACTTCCCTCTTACACAAAAAATCCTTAGTTAACATTCAAAATTTGCTCATTATTCATTTCTGTAATTTATAATCAGTTAGATGTGAATACATATCAACAACATATATCAACAACATATCATCTCCACAAGGAACACAAAGAACACAAAAAACACAAGATGTATGTGTTGATACTGAGAGGGGGGTGAATCAGTATCAAGTACAATTTAAAACCTTTTTCAACTTATACTTAAACCATTCAATTATATCCAATGAGAAATTAACAATAGTATAAGAGTTACACCAATACACCACAATACGCCATGCACAATATATGAGAAATAATCA
>ML787551.1:1703861-1732889 GCA_009831015.1 Picea engelmannii | reverse complement strand
ACTCATCACTTCACTTTATTATTTACCTTTTAAAATCCCTTAAACCACTTTGACTACTTTAACCTTTTGGGGCTTCTAGATGACATGTGAGGGTCCTCCAACTTCGTAAGGCCATAACTCTCAAACCGTGAGGAGTTATGTGACGTTCTACATACCACCAGAAATGGAATGAAAAGCACTATAAATATAGGATAGTTTCACCAACAATTTCCTTGATCTTAATCTTTTTATTCCACATACAAGCATGGGTCCTCCAACCATTCTTCTAGGATAACTCAATCCACAAAGTGTCTTCCCGTGAGGGATTTCACCATAAGGGGACCACTTTGAAGTTCATCCATTTGTGTACCTTATCAATCATGATAAGACAATAATGAGTCATCTATACATTTTTCCAACAATTCATCATAGACCAATGAAACCAAAATGATCCATGTTCATCATGTATCAATGACAACTCATTGATCCATCTTCATCATATCAATGACAAATCATTGATCCATCTTCATCTATGCATTCTCATCAAGGAAAATACATATTATATTATATCAATAATCAACCAATCAATATTTTTACATCAATCAATCACTTGACATCAATCAATCAAACCATTGGCATCAATGACAACATGATCCAACATCTCCCCCCCTCAATTCCTTGACCAAGAGGGGAGTGTGGCTATTACATTTGAATTTTTTTGAAAAAATCCATAGACATGCCCAAAGAGGTTTTCACCAGTGGGTTACATCATTTTGAAAATTAGAGAGATAATTATAGTCTTTGGGAGTGAGAAGAAGTAAGAATGATATTTTTTGTCACCTGGTACTTCAAAATTTGCTTAAGTTTTGATTGCTTGATTATGGAAACTTTTCTTCGTGCACTGTTTGTCCATTAGTTTCTTCATGGATTACCCATTTGTGTAGTTGTACATTAGGTGGTAGTGGTGTTGTTTTTATTTGCAAATGTGACCCTTATAATCATTCATTGACTGCCTCTGGGGTTGTTGAATGATGATTGTTGGTTGAGATGTTGGACTCATATGGTATAGGATTGAAAAACTGGAATTGTTGTTGATATGTCGATGTATCCCTCAATTGTTATGGTGGTTGTTGTGATAGCCCATCGAATTTTGTGTGATAGATGATCGAATATTTTTGCTGCAAATGTTTTGAGAAAATATTCCATTCTTCGATGGAATACTATGCTTCTATCCCCATTGATTTCAATTTTCCTAAAAAGTTGAGCTTGTTTGTCAAAGGAGCTTCCTGTACTATAGATGATTCTGGGTCAAAGTTCTTCTTTGCTTCCTATTTTTTCCCTTTGACCTATTCAAGGTGTTTTATGGATTTCTTAGTGATCCAAGTGGACATTGGTGGCCGCCCACCTATTCCACTGGCTTAAAGCACAAATTTCCATTTTGGCAGGTTTTCTACACTTTTCCAGGTCCTGAACTTCTGAGGCCATTTTGAGGCCCTAAATAGTGTTTTATGGGAGAAAAACACACCTATTCAATATCCAAAGGAATGGTATGGGTTGACTCGAATGTTTCTTCTTAGCTAGACCTTTCCAATGAGATATCAAGTGTTCCAAATGGACATCGTATGCAAAACTTACGACCCCAGGAAGTTGGTGTACCAACTCACCCCATTGGGGTCCACAAGAATTTTGGCATTTAATCTCCTAGTGTTAGGTTTTTGGATATTTAGGGTTTCGTCATTGTTTATTTATGAAAAAATTACTTTCGACCTCATTGTAATTTGCTCTAGCGAATGATTGTAGCTGCCACATCTCTTCTCAGAGATCAACTACTACCATTCAAGCGAGTTTGTTTCATTTTGCATTTTTTATAGTTCAAAACATTTCATTTATTAATAGAAGTCAAGTTTTGTTGTATGCATATGTTTTTGTTATAAATCTATATTTCATTTCATTCCATTTATAAATCTAGATCATTGGTATGAGAATGGTCTTCTCTTTATATGTTTCTCTATGCATGTCCCCGTTGAGGTCAAGGTATAAGGAGTTGGGACTCAAACTATTTGATCCTTTGTAGGACCATCCTCTTCGACCTCGACAACCTCCCATGGTGGAAAAAAAGAGAGGAAATGGAGTAGGATATCCTATTAAATTGTTGCTCGAGGAAGCCCTCATGTGACAAAGGAATGAGATGATGGACAATTTTTCCCAAATTGTTCGACGATTAACAAGAGTCGATGTAGCTTCGTCAAGATACCACTTTGGAGGTGCCACCCCCTTCAAGGTACAAGTTAATTTTGATATTCATGTATTTGAAGGTCATGTAGATGCAAATTCTCTAGATAAATGGTTGAATCTCCTTGAATGGTATTTTTCTATCCATATTTTTTCTGATAGAGAAAAGATCACCTTTGCACTCCTTAAGGCTATCCCCCATGTCAAAGATTTGTGGGAGACTTACTATGAGAAAAAGGCCACAAAAGAATCCATAATGTTTGCAGTTGTACCCTCTTGGGGTTCTTTAAGGGATGTTATTAAGGAACAATATTACCCTGTTGGAAGCTACGATGACCAATATACAAAATGGACCATGTTGCAATAGGAAAGGGACCAAACAATGCCAAATTTCACAAATGTATTCCATACCATGCACACCAAGCTGGGTATCAAAGAATCTGAATGACACTTGGTTCTCAAGTGCCATGACAATATGCATCGATAAATCTAGATAGAAATAGATTTTTTGGACATCTCATCACTGGGTGCAACTTATCGATATGCCATCAAAATTGAGCAAACATTTAAACAAAAGAAGCAAGAGTTTGGATCTGCAAATTCCTCACATTATAATTAGGGAAAATGAATCCCCAACCCACATAAAAAAGGACATATCAAGGAATGACCATTACAGGACAACCATTTCAAGCCACAACAAAGAAGGCTAATGGGAATATGAAGAAAGACATTGGAAAGTGGTGCGAATTCCATACAATCCCCTGGCATAATATCGATGAATGTCACTCAAAGCAGTCATTGGTGGCTGAATTGAAATCTTTAGAGTTAGATGTGGGTTTCGAATTAGAATAAAAACTAGACAAGGGGAAGCAAATCATTGATGCAGAAACCAGTGCCATCGTCGCTACCACCAAGGTCCAACCAAGTGTACTTGAAGAACCAGAGGAAGGTGAGCTCCTTTTCCACTCCTAGAGGTGGGTGAAGGGTGCTCCACAGGAAGGTGAGCTCCTTTTCCACTCCTAGAGGTGGGTGAAGGGTGCTCCACTACACTTCATTGTTGATAGAAGAAGTCAAAATAACCTCATCTCATCAGAGGTCACCAAACATTTGGACCTGCCAACAACACCATATTCTCAACCTTACACCATCGGGTGGCTTCTCCAAGGGAGAGATGTCCCCGTCAACCAACAATTCCACCTGCTCTATGAAATCAAGCCTTTAAGGATGAGGTATTACGTGATATTTCCCCCCTTGAAGTTTGTGATTTTATTTTAGGCCAACCTTACTTGTGAAAAGGTTATTCTATATATTAGTCTATACCTTGCAATGTTATTATTACTTTAGGAAGACAATTGTACATGATACTAGAGGTAGCTCCACCTATTTCCATTTCTTTGATCTCCGCTAAGTAATGCAGGAAGGTCATCTCTTAGACCAGGAAATTTGTCTTGTTTATATATACTCTCAAAGTTAACAGAAGGTAGTGGCCACGTCCATTGCCTCTGCACAGGGCCTCACCACACAGTAGAAGAAGGTGGACATGGTCGTGGAGGAATACCAATACATGTTCTCCTCACCCACTGGGGTACCTTTGCACTGTTAGGTCAAGAATTAAATCGATCTGACCCTCGACACACATGTACCCAATGGGACAGTCTATCATCACTCTCTTGTGGAAAATGAGGAAATCAAGTGCCAGATCCAATAACTAATTGAAAAGGGGCACATACTACCAAGCTCCTCACCCCGTGGAAGTCCAATTGTAGTCGTGTAGAGGAAATATGGGACCTAGAGACTCTGTAATTATTATAGATCCCTAAAAAAAATTCATAGTTAGGAACGAGTACCCAATTCCTCGAATTGACAACATTTTTGACCAAATCAATGGATCCAATTACTTCAGTAAGATTGAATTGAAGTCTGGATACCACTAGGCCCCAATAGAACATATTGATGTATGGAATACTGCTTTCAAGTCCAAATAAGGTATTTTTGAATGGCTAGTCATGCCCTTTGGTTTGAGGAATTCCCTAGCAACTTTCATGAGGTTGATGGATAATATCTTATGGCCTCTCACCAATTCTTTTTTTGTGGTATTTATGGATGATATCCTCATCCTCAAGAAGAGTTGGGTGGAACACTTGCAACATATTCAACAAGTCCTTCACACTATGTGGTAATAAACACTATATGCTAACTTGGAGAAATGATCCTTCAACATGAACATGGTATAATACCTAGGATACATCATTAATGAGCATGGTGTACATGTGGATCCAACCAAGATCCAAGTCATTCATGATTGACAAGCCTCGACCACACTAACTCAGCTTCAAATTTTCTTGGGACTTGCCAATTTCTATTGTAGGTTCATGTTGGGATTCTCCCATATAGCATGGGCCCTCGACCAAATGACCAAGGATGGTGGCAAATAAAATTTCATGTGGGGAAAGTCACAATAGAAAGCATTCAATGATATAAACATCAATTTTTCTCAGCCTTAGTGCTCTCAGTACTCAATTTGCAACAACCTTTTGAGATTGATACAAATGCCTCAAATTATGTTGTGGGCATAACTCTCACTCATCACAGTCATACATTTTCCTATCACAGTGAGACACTATCAGATTTCATCTGTAAGTACCCCACTTACGACAAAGAATCATTCTCTATTTGTATCATTAACCATGGTGCTCCACTCATGTGGACATGAGGCCTCTGGGTAGCCCCAACTCTATGAGAACGATCTTGACTTCGCTACCATTTACTAGATGCTAGGCACAGGCACGCCTGTCACTGAATTTCATCTTTAGGATGAATTGTTATGCCATCTATGTAAATGTGTTGAACCTGCATAGAATATATCTAGCTAGAAAATACCACACACATTTGTAGAGAGAAATTGAGAAAGAAGAAGTGAGAGAGAAAGAATGGAAGAATTCTCATTAATCGTAATGAATACTGAATAATTTACACATGATATACTCTGTATAAATCAACCAATGCACATTGGAGGTGAAGATGATGCACCATAGTGGTGGTATAGAGTGATCTGGACACACACCAACAATTATGAGAGTGAACTGCTGCCTAGTCTAGTCTCTAGGGTAGTTACGAGAGTGAACTTCCACCTAGCTAAGTTAACTAGTCTACCAGTCTTCAGTTAACTGACTAAAATAGAGTGAAGTGAGGAGGAGATCAGGTAATCATGGGTAATGTGCTAGTCTAGTGATGATCCCAAGGACAATGTGCATTATTTGGTGATGATCCCAATGTTTCTTGGTGACAAAACCAATACAACATCTAGACTCCACTCAACTAGTCAAACTAAAGTGAAAACTGAAGAGAATAGTCTCCCTAAATGTTAGGAGATTAGATAAAGACTAATAAACATAAGAAAAACCTCAGGAAAAATAAATCCTAGGTGCGTTTGAAGTAACTCCAACACCCCCCCTGAACATCACTATGGTGAAAATAATGAATGGGTCCTGACAACGAGGCCATATTAGGTACCCAAATACAAAAGATACACTGAAATAAGGTGAGGAAAGAGGGAAAACATCATGGAAAAATCCGTCCCTCAAGGTACAATGTATGTAAAAATAAGAACTGATAGTTGCTAGGCAACTGTGTCCTTCACTCCAAGACAACTTCACAGAGAATGAAACTTCTGAACAGTGAAGGTCTTGGTGAAGATGTCTGTTGTCTATTCTGATAAAGGAAATAACTGTAGGTCGATGATCCCCTCGTGTACTAAGTCCCATATTTAGTGCATGTGGATCTCGATGTGCTTCATTCACTCCCTTTGAACTGGATCTCTGCAGAACTTTAGAGTTCTCTAGTTGTCACACCATATGATGATCGACTGATGAAACTGAATAACGAATGCAGTGAGAAAATGTTGTAGCCACATAGCCTGAATTGTTATGTTAACTACCCCTTTGTACTCTGCCTCAGCTGAAGAAAGAGAAATACCATCCTGCTTCTTGCTCGACCAACATATAGGCTCCATTACTAAGTGAGTAACCAGATGTGGACTTGCGATTAGTGCTATCGCCATCCCATTCAAAATCAGTGAACCTGATGAGATCTAATGTAGCTTCTACTACATTATGAATCCCAAAGGTGAGGTGCCCTGTACATATCGAAGGATATGATTTGCAACCTTCCAGTGTAGCTCATGCGGTTCCTGCATGGACCTGGAAACTGTGCCAACTGCATAGGAGAGGTCTGGTCTGGAGTGTGTGAGATACAACAAGATCCCCACTAGATGTCTATATAGTGTGATGTCAACCAGCGGAGTCTCCCCTCCATCCTCAAGTTTGACTCCTAATAGGAAAGGTGTCGGAGTAGAATTGCAGTCTTTCATGTTTAATCTCTCAAGGAGATCTTGTGCATACTTGGCCTGAGACAATTTGATGCTTGATGTATCCTAATTGATATCAAGTCTAAGGAAGAAGTGTAGCAGACCCATGTCCTTCATCAAGAACCTGTCATGTAGAATCCTATTGACTGCAGCAATCGCCGAAGTCGAGCAATCGATGATCAACAAATCATCAACATATAGAACTAAGAGTAGAAGTGAATCAACCATCTTGAGCATGTAGACATTCAGGCATGATTTACAACATACGAAGTTCTATGACAACAGGTAGGAGTCCATATTAGCATACCATGCCCTCAAATCCTTCTTGAGGCCATAAAGAGATTTCTTTAGTCGAAAAACCAAAGAGGAATCCTGCATAATTCCCTGGGGATGCTCCATATAGATCTCCTCAGAGAGATCATCGTGAAGAAATGCATTCTTCACGTCCATCTAATGGAATTCCCATCCCTTGGACACCACAATGGAAAGTGACAAATGTATGGAATCCATCTTCTCTACTGGAGTGAAGGTCTCATCATAGTCAATGCCATGCACCTACTAAAAGTCTTTGGAAACAAGCCTAGATTTGTATATGCTAATCTGTCCATCTGCTGCGTTCTTGGTCCTATAGACCCATCTTCACCTGACAAGTTTCCTTCCAGAAGGAAGGGGAACCAGACCCAAAGTTTGGTTCTCGAGGAGGGAGTTGTACTCCTCCTGCATGGCGGATTCCCAAAAGGGATTTCCAATAGCCTTGCCATAAGATTGTGGATCTAAAACCTGAACCAAGAAAAGATTCCTAGAGGGAAATGGTTTAGTGGTAGTGAGTGCAATAGGAGGATCCTATAAATCAGATTGAGTCCTCCTAGTATCAACTGGATCACCAACAAGATCCCCTGCATATTGAAGAGTAGTCTCGACCCACTTGGGCCTCTGCTCTGGCTTTGCATCTACATCTGGATGCACTAACTCTACATCTGTCTGGATTGATTTAGTATCTAGATCATTTGAATCCTCTGAATTAGAACTCTTGTTTGAAGAAGATTTGGCATGAGCATGCTCATCATTTCAAATAGGTGGAAGAATGAAGGTGTTTACATGCAACTGTTGAGGTTTATGCGAGACACTTTCCTTGAATTGGACACTTCGCTCAATGATGAGAAGGTCTGAGGAAATATCAATAAGTATGTATCCCTTCACACCGTCGGGGTGTAATGTCCCCAAGGCCAAGCCCTGTTGTAAATCATGTTTATGAAATGAATTGTAATTATGTTTTTATAGGTTGGTGAGCCAAGTTAATATAAGTTGGTGGGCTTATGTGATTATTAGGCTAGAGAGCCTAAGTGTTGAAGGCCAAGAGCCTGATTTTGTACATGTATCTATGCACATTATTAATAAAAATATAAACACCACCATGTGCAGACTGACCATGATGAATGAGTGATGGGGGACTAAGATTCCACAGAGCAGGCAAGGGATTAGGGGCTGGAAGGTGGGAATAGGGGCTAAGTGTTGAGCCTAGGGGGTTAAGTCCTTGGGGAATAATATTTTATTATTATTCCAAAAGACATGTGAATAATGTGTTTTATCCTAAGTTATTTTTGGAAAGACAAGCAACTTCCAAATGGAAGGAACACATGCTGAAGGAACACATGCAGTTGCATGGGTGACAAGTGTCAACCCAGGCACATTCAAATAAAATGGCTGAGATGAGCCGTGTTGGGGGTTCCTCCTCCATTCCACTAGATCTTCTGAACATGAATGGTCTGACCTCTGCAAGAATACCCTGGTGCATCCTCGAAAGCCAAAAATACTGTGTTGATTTCTGAGATAGCTGGTACAACCTCTGTTTGAACAGTTTTAGCCTGTGTGTGGGATCTTCGTACACCTTGTGCAATCCCAAAACCAAAAACGTGAGTCTATTTCGTGATTGCTGAGCCTATTTGGGAAGCTCGTGTCTGTTTTCCCAGTTGGCTCTTGTGGCCACGTAGTGCTGGACTGCGCATGGCTTACTGGCCAGTGTGAGTTCGTGCTTAGCCTGCGTGTAACCTCTCCCCAGGTGAGGGAGGTGATTGTTGTTGGAAGAGGCAGGTTGTTAGGCCCGTGAAAAACTCTTTCCAGGTGAGAGAGTTTGATGGGAAGTGGTTTCTTCCAGAGAGTGTCCAACACCAGCTTCAGGCTCTGAGACTTCCTGATCTGGCCTGTTGCTGAAACCCAAGGCAAGGGAGGTTAGTAGCCGAAGGACTGTCTAGGTGACAGAGAAGGTGTATACTCCTAGGGTGGAGCAAGCATGTGGGGAATGCGAGTCTGTGAGTAGTGGGCATAAGAAGGCATCCTAGGAAGAATCCTTCCAGTCATTCTGTGCAGTTTTTCCCTGTAACCTCAATCTAGCCTAGGATTCCTTGCCTTGGGGTGGAGCTTAGTCCCAGCTTGGGCGTGATCCACTGCTGAGCTTGATGAGCAACGTGGTCTAAGGTTGGGAGGTTCATGGAAGGCCTACATGTGGTTGGTGGAATTACCACCATTACAAAGATAAGTACCAGGTGATGTTTAATTATGTTTTTGCATGTCTATATATTTATATTTATCATGTATTCTGCTGTGCCTATGAAGTAATGTTAAGGCCATTGATTATTTATAATACTAGTAATTCTTATGGCTACTCTGAGATTAAATGTGTTTCATTTGATTAAATGCATGTCTTATATTTAGAATTGAGTATGAGATTGTTATTCCACGAAGTAGCACCTGCCCGACCCGGAATGGTGGCGTTACAGTTTTGTATTAGAGCATTACAGTATGAAAGAGTGTTACAGTTTGGTATCAGAGCATTACAGTATGAAAGAGTGTTACAGTTTGGTATCAGAGCGTTATAGTATGAAAGAGTGTTACGGTTTGGTATCAGAGCCAAGGTTTCGACATTGAGCCTAGATGGGCCAGTTGAGTGGTCTTTGGACCGAGGGTTTGAGGAGAAATTGTGTCTAGAGGAGCAATTTCGGACCTTTGAATGCTCCTGAGTGTCAAGGAGTTACTTGACCGTGTTACCAGCTCAGGAGGTGTAGTGATGTTATGAAACTACATCCGGGGTGGCATCTGGCCACAGGGAGAGAGGAGTCCACACCAAAAGTGTTGGAGCCTTAGGATCTATTCTGGAGGGAAGGCGAACTCTCAAGACCGTTAGATCTGGAAAACGTGCGCAGGGTTTAAAAACCCTTTGGAGTTGCATAGGAACACAGAAATCACGATACGAGAAATTTCGAAACGATCTACACCGTAGATCGTAAGTGACCGTCAGATCAAGTGGAAGAATAGACCGTAATTTTGGTATTTCGGCAAATGAAAGTTCGAGAGGTGAAGATGCATGAACTCTCGATGCTAGAAAACCCGAAACGTCGAAAGGATTTGTGCAGTAGATCCAAGAAAAGTCTAATCGTTGGATTTTTGATTGGAATGGACGTGGACACATGGATGTGCACCACGTGCCAGCGAGTCGAGAAGACAGGCGAGAATGGTGGGACTTGATGACATCACCGAAGGTGACGTGGACCCTCCTGAATGTGCCACGTGCTACCGTGGTTAAGGGAAACAACTGTACTGTGGGCTTGAAGAGTAAAGTAAATCGAAATTTTGAAATTCTGGAGTTGGAGTGAAAAGGGGTTGGGAGTCACTGCATCATGAACTCCCGGGTACTGAAGACCTGAAATCCTGAAGTCCCGAAATCCTAAAATTTTCGAAGGACATAGGAACCATCGAGGATTTAACTATTGGATCCTTGTAGACCAAAATCATGAAAACTGAAAGAAAGTATGAGAGTCTTGTGGACCAAGATCCTGAATCCATAAGTCCCAAAAGCAAGTGTGAGAGTCTCATGGACCGAGACCTCGAAGGCAGAAGTCCCGAAATTTGCAGAGTCGTCAGAGCTCAGAAAACTTTGTGAAGTCAAAATGTTTTCTCACTCACATTGGTTTATGAATATTGTGATTTTGTTAAGGGTTTAGGGCTTGACAAACTTCAGTTGATTGCACGTTGTGTGTTCAGAGTTCAACGAGTGTCAAGACAGCTGAAAAATGACACCGAGTATGGAGTTGGAAGAGGTGCAGATTGCCTCCGAAATAGAGGATGAAAGGGTAGGAAGGGATGTCAACCTGGGAGTCGAAGGATCGAACTCCAATGGGCACGGAAGATAATTGGATAAGGAAGGACATATGATGAAACTCATTGAAAGATTGCAGAAAGATACCCAGGCTCACCGAGCTGATAGCCGAAATCTCATGAGAGTCAGGGATCAACAAGGTGAATTCAACTTAAAGATGTTGAAGAGCCTGGAAATAATAGAAAGGAAATTGGAGAAGGGGAGTGACTCAAGGAAGATAGAGAGTCACAAGACTCCTGAGAGAAAAAGAAGATCAAGAAGTGTCAGGACCCCTGAGAGAAAAAGAAGATTGAGGAGTGGTAACATACATCATCGTCGCTCCCCAAAGCATTCCAGTAAGGAAGCACACAGTAGTTCAAGCCCATCTCCTACTAGAAAGCACAGGAGATCTGGGATGGATGAATTGAAAGGGGAGATGAATAAGATTAAGCCTCCTACATTTGATGGAGAACATAAGAAGGAGGAAGATGTTGAAGCATGGTTGCTTGGCATGAGGAAATATTTCCAACTGCAGAATTATTCCTCTCATGCAGAAGGAAGAATTGCGATGTATCAATTAAAAGGAAAAGCATCCATGTGGTGGGATCAGTTTGTGCAAGTGAAACACATTAGTGAGAAAAATATCACTTGGAAGGAGTTCAAGAGTTATTTCGAGAAGAAATACCTGACTAAAATATACTATGACAGAAAGATGAAGGAGTTCTTCAAACTCAAGCTAGGCAGCATGACCATTGATGAATACAAATGAAGTTTCTTGGAACTACTAAAGTATTTTCCATTCATCAAGGATAAGGCTGTCAAGATTCAGAGGTATCTGAGTGGACTACCACCTGCCATTGGTGACAAGATTCAATATGATGATCCTAAGACTATGGAAGAAACAATAAGAAGGGTTAAATGCTTATATGAACAACCAAGATAAAATCCTACCTTTCGGAAGGCTTGGGATGACCAGAGGAAGTTTAAGAAGGAACAGAGGGAGAAGGGAAACAAACCTCCCTTTTTCAGAAATAATCCTCAAGGACATCCATCGTTTAGAGAGCTGAGAATGGATAAAGTGGGGGAACAAAGGCAGAGATAGACGCCCATTCAGTGTTGGGGCTATAAAGGGAACCACAAGTACAAGGATTGTCCCCATAAAAATGGAAAAGAAAGCGCTGCCCATACTATTCAATAAGATGAAATAGTGGAGGACATGGGCAGTAGAATGCCAAGGATCTACGCAGCCCTGGACAACAAACAAGTTGAATTTCAATCACACATGATTGAAGTGGAAGGTATGATTGACAACCGACCATTTATTATTTTAATTGATTTAGGGGCTAGCCATAGTTATGTAGATCCTAGGGTGGTGGAAAGTTTGCATTTATCAAGAAGCAAACATGAAAATTCTTGGTTAGTGCAGTTGAATATAGGAACCAAGAGGAATGTCACTGAGTTGATTAAGTCCTGTTCTGTAGACATGAATGGATTGAGCATGAAAGTTGAATTTGTTATCACTCCAAGAAACTCTTTGTGGTTGCAGACCAAAGGTGCTTGGTAACTTAAGAAATGAATGTTTTTTGTATTTTGTAAATGTGGATCAATGGGATAATTCAATTCAGCTTATGGCATTCAGACATCAAAATGGTAAACAAATAGACAGTGCTCTCCAAGATTGGTCAAACAATAAAATAGCTTTTAGCGGATGAAGAAAAGATTGTTCATAAACCAGTGCAAAGCAGGGTCTAATAAACAACTAAAGAAACTGATTATAATGTCATGAACCAAACAATAGGGTAACAACTATTCAAGGTTTGACAACAAGATAACAGTGAAGAAGAAATATGAAAAACTGATGCCAAAATGGAAAGGAACCTATGATCTGTATTAGCAATGAAATGTCTGAGTACAAAAAAGAGTATTACTGTATCCAGAATCGAACCACTTCCTCTGACTGAGTTCTCAGGCTTTATAGACTTTACAAACAGTTTTTAGATCCTAGAAAACTGGATCTGCTATACTAAACATAGTATAGTCTAAAACTAATTGTAAACTCTGACAAAACAAATCCTTTATTAAAGGAAATCAAACTATATCTAATTGGAGTCTTCGACAGCTGCAATAGTATTTGACATTCTTCAATGTGATGACAAGGCAAGAAATCTTCGAAGGCTGAAAGATAAAGCCAAAAATGCCACCTGTACATTTGATCTTCTTGCTGGAAAACTTGATTGGAAAGGTGGATCGAATCCTTAACCAGCTGCACAAAATCTGGAGTATTTCCTGCCTTCTGTCATCCTTGTTCTGTAGAGTTTGGAGTCTTTCAAATGAGACATCTAAAATGCTTCTAATAAGAGGTCTAGCATTCTGATCTCGATGTTCCATCAATGATGATCTCAGGTAATGTGGACCTTGCAAAACTACTGCATGATTGTGAACCATATCTAATTGAGGAGCAAATGGCCCAGATGGCCGAGAAAAATCATAGTATACTGATGTTTTCTGCTCGCATGTGAACACTCTGTTTGGAGTATCAAATGAAGATAACTTCGTTGCAATCAACTCTACTATTACCATGTCATCTTCAGCTCACAATTTGCATTTTACAGTCTCATGATCTAACACAGGAAATGCAAAAGAATCGGAGGCAAGTGCTTCTAGGGAAGATGTGTGAAAAGTTTTGCCTTACATATCATTCGTGAGAGAGGGAAATAAATTTCCTGCATTATGGTCCTCTTGTATATGAAGTTCTCCCAGCCCATCATTTTTCAAAGCCACAATAATTGCAACAGAAACATCAATTACATAAACTGGTTGAAACCTTGTGGAACCATCTCCAATAATGGAAGAACACTCCACTTCTTTGCTATCTGGGCTCACTTATTTAAAATATGGTCTTCTGTACTAATCATATCAGCTGGCCTTAGAATGATTGCCTCTGGAAGTTCTCTGTAATTTAGATGATGACGATGAAGATTCTCCAAGACAAGATAATTGTATAAACCTCACAATGCCTCCATGCTCTTTAAGGTGCCCCTTTTAAGCTGTCTTTGACGGTTCTGGATGTTGATCTGATTCTGAGAGCTCGGAATCATGTACTGATATATTATGAGATGAAACATGTATATCATCTCCAGCTGCTAAGCTTCTGATTGTTAATGGGATTAGTTCAACACAGTTGAATTTTCAATCAAGTGAAAACCCAACAATTTGAAATCTACAGATCGTATACCAGATAAATCCTTATTTTCAGATCTCTTCTTGAACTGCACTATGATAATCATCATGTTATCACAACCCTCACCAAAAGTTGTTGACGGTGGAAGACATTTGGAAAGCGCCTTCTCACGGACTATTAAATCGTTCTTATCAACCTTATTGTGCTCATGGATAAAGTCCACAACCTGTTGGCTAGACATAACATCTCAGACTCCATCACATGCTAAGATAATGAATTCATCATCCTCACAGAGCTCCACAACATGAGACTCGCCATCACCCTGTGAGAAGTGCATGTCGCCCATACTGAGATTAGTACCATCAACAAATATAGGAAAATATACTTTCGAACCCTGGCTAAGAATTTTTAATGTCGCAATTTCTACCATTCTCTCTCCCTGGAATAACTCTCGCAGCCTTAGCAACAATCCTTTCCCATTCTGATATGTCCTTTTTTTCTACCATTACAAGGACATCGCCTTTTTCCATTGGTAAGTTTGCAAGGGGTCGTGTATGCAGAACATCACACAATTTGATAGAATATGAACTATTTCTTTTTTAGGGCTGCCTCCCTTGTATTCCATATGTCAAGGAGTTCCTTCGATGGAGCTGTTCCAATTAGACCAGGGTGAATTAAACCTGGGAACCGAACACCTTGAATATGAGGATATTAGGTATATATATTCCATCAAAGTACCAAATAGCTTTCGTTGCACAAGGAAAGTGATCAGTCAAAAAACTACCACGATTTTCTCTGTCAAAATGTCCCAGTATACCCCCATTCATCTCCAGGAAGAGGACCCAAATTGCAGATTTCAACCACAAGAATATCACTAGGCTTTGCAGACATTCCCTCTACATCTACAATCTTGATAGGACCACTAAGATTATGTATCGTGAAAAGATCAAGACACTTGACATCTTCTGCAGAACTATTATCTCCAATTGCTCCTGCAGTCCAATCTACTGTCTCCGCTCTGAAAAGCTTTCCTTCTATGACTTCTGCAACTGGAGGAATACCAGGATGCCACCTGTTGTGCAGAGGCTTTTCTTGATCCCATGGTTTCTTTTTGATGTTTACAGGTATTACAAGTCATGGAGAACAAGGGGCCATTCCCAGAAAGCATCTTTCCACAACTCCCAAAGTATGTCAATTCATACAAGGCCAGCTAGCTTGTGAAGAGTGCAAGAGCGAGAATATTTTAAACATAAGAGGGCTTTCGATGGTTAATAACTTCAAGACATGTGCCTCTTATCCACCGAAACAATTGGCTTTCGGTGGTTAACTAGTTTTTTTATAGACCAGCTTAACCGCCGAAAGCTGAGATTTCAAATTTTGAAGGCCAAGACTCACAAAAATTAATTTTTCGACTCATTCTATCTCCCAAAATGACGGTGCTATTTTGGGAGATAACAGAATTGAATATTCTTCCTTTAGGTTCTTACTACTGCTTAATTGGGATGGACTGGTTGGACCAACACCATGCCCTTCTGGACTATCGTAACAAGAGGTTTACATGCCTGGATGAGGAGGGAAATCAGAAAATAGTCCAAGGAATTCCCAGGGTTGTGGATGTTAGAGAAATATCAGCCATGCAACTGAAGAAGTGTTATAGGAAAGGCTGTCAATTATTTGTAGCCCATGTGGAGGAAGAATCCAGATATGAAGTCTCAAAGATTAGAGACCATGAGGTACTCACAGAGTTCAAAGATGTATTTCAGGAGGTACCTGGACTACCTCTGAAGAGAGACATCGATTTTTCTATAAATTTGATGCCTGGAGCAGCTCCAGTGTCGAAAGCTCCATATAGAATGAGTATGCCAGAGCTGAAAGAGTTGCAATTGTAGCTTGAAGAGCTTCTAAATAAGGGGTACATTCGCCCTAGCGTGTCACCTTGGGGTGCCCCAATCCTATTCATGAAGAAGAAGGATGGGACGTTGAGGCTGTGCATTGATTTCTGGTAGTTGAACAAGGTAACTATCAAGAACAAGTATCCTCTGCCGAGGATCGATGATGTTTTTGATCAGTTGAAGGGTGTGAAAATATTTTTGAAGATATATCTCAGATCATGATATCACCAGGTAAGAATAAAGGATGAGTACATCAACAAGACTGCCTTTAGAACAAGGTACGGTCATTACAAGTTCACAGTGGTGCCATTTGGAATGTCAAACACAACTGTTGTTTTTATGTGCTTGATGAGTGGTGTATTCGGGGACTATTTAGACAAGTTTATCATAGTCTTCCTGGATGAAATCTTGGTGTATTCCAAGTCAGAGGAAGAGCATGAACAACACCTGAGAATGGTGCTGCAAGTGTTGAGAGAACACCAACTATATGCCAATTGAGCAAATGCTCATTTTATCAAAGGCAGATCCATTACTTGGGGCACATTATTTCAGAGGAAGGGATCGCCGTGGATCCTGAGAAGGTTGAGGCCATCCAAGAATGGTCAGCACCAAGGAATGTGGCGGAAGTTAGATCCTTTATGGGTCTGGTGGGATATTATAGAAGGTTTATAGAAGGATTCACAAAGATAGCTCACCCTATCACTTCCTTGCAAAGGAAGGAGAAAAAGTTTCAGTGGATTGAAGAGTGTGAGAACAGTTTCTAGCGATTGAAACAATTGTTAACCAACGCTCCAATCTTAAGGATTACAGATCCAAATATGGATTTCGTGGTGTGCACAAATGCATGTAAGGAAGGGTTGGGAGGAGTTCTCAGCCAGAATGGATTAATAATCTATTATAATTCTAGGAAGCTGAAAGAGCATGAAAAGAATTATGCCACTCACGATTTGGAGCTGGTATCAATCGTCCACGCTCTAAGGAAATGGAGACATTACCTCATGGGAAGGACATTCAAATTGAGAACAGATCACAACGGTTTGAAATATTTGTTTGATTAACCAACCTTAAATGCTAGACAAATAAGGTGGTTGGAGTTTCTGTGTGAATACGACTTTGATATCAAGCATATCAAGGGGAAGGAAAACAAGGTGGCTGATGCACTCAGCAGAAAAGTGCATGAATTACATGCTACAACCATTAGCATGTACATGACTGATATCAAGGGTAGAATTTTGGAAGTTGCAAATGCTAATTTGTAGTACAGAGACTTAGTAGCAAAGCTACAACAGCATGAGAGACCACAGAAAAAGGAAAGTTACACCTTGGAAGCTGATGGATTACTCCTGTATAAAGACAAAGTGTATATACCCAATGTCCAGGAATTGAAACTTGTGATTCTAAAAGAAATGCATAATGTGACTTATGCTGGACACCCTGGATATCAGAAGACCATGGCAGCAGTCAAAATCCATTACTTTTGGCCAGGTATGAAGAAGGAGATTGCTGAATACATCACCAAATGTATGGAGTGCTAGAAATTTAAGGCTGAGCATAGGCACCCAGCAGGGTTGCTGCAGCCTTTACCCATTCCTGAATGGAAGTGGGAAGTGGTGACCATGGATTTTATTACAAGAATTCTTAGAACAAGAAAGCAACATGATTCGATCATGGTTGTGGTGGACAAGCTTACAAAAGATGCCCATTTTATTCCACTGAAAACCACTCACAAGGCATCAGATGTTGCTGATATCTTCTTAAAAGAAGTGGCACGCTTGCACGAAATTCCTAAAATGATTGTGTTTGATAGGGACCCGAAATTCACCTCAAATTTATGGAAAGGATTGTTCAAAGGATTCGAAACGAATCTGAATTTTAGTACATCGTATCATCCCGAGTCTGATGGATAGACAGAGAGGGTGAACAGAGTAATAAAGGACATGCTGAGAGTGTACGTGATGGAAAAACCATCAAGATGGGAAAACTACCTGCATTTGGTAGAATTCACCTACAACAATGGGTATCATGCATCATTGAATATGAGCCCATTTGAAGCACTTTATGGAAGAAAGTGCAACACTCCAGTGAGCTGGGATAATCTAGTTGACAGAGCAGTAGTTGGGCCAGAGTTTCTCAAGGAGATGGAGGACCAAATGATAAAAATTAAGCAGAATTTGAAAGCTGCCTAGGACAGGCAGAAAAGTTATGTTGATAAGAACAGATCCCACAGAGAATTCAAAGTGGGTGATCATGTTTTCCTGAAAGTGAAAACTAACAGGAGTTCCCTGAAGCTAGGAAGTTGCACCAAGTTGGAAACAAGATTTTGTGGGCCATTTGAAATCCTGAAAATGATTGGGCTAGTTGCATACATGCTTGCATTACCTGCATCTATGACTGTACATAATGTGTTTCATGTTTCATTGCTTAATAAATATATACCTGATGCTAATCATGTTATCGACTGGAATGTGATTCAGGTGGAACCAGAAGGTGTCCTGCAAGTGCAACCTGTGCACATATTGGAAAGGAAAATAAAATAGCTCCGGAATCAAGCAATAAATCTTGTAAAGGTCCAGTGGACCTAGTATGGTCCTGAGGATGCAACATGGGAGCATGAAGATGTTATGCGGGTAGAGTACCCACATCTTTTTGAAAATTTTGAAAAGCTTGTAGAAGCTGTGTAAAGTTGCACTGAGGATAGTGCAAAAATAAGGGGAGGGGGATTGTAATGTCCCGAAGGCCGAGCCCTGTTGTAAATCATATTTATGTAATGAATTGTAATTATGTTTTTATAGGCTGGTGAGACAAGTTAATATAAGCTGGTGGGCTTATGTGATTATTAGGCCAGAGAGCCTAAGTGGTGAAGGCCAAGAGCTTGATTTTGTACATGTATCTATGCACATTATTAATAAAAATATAAACACCACCGCGTGCAGACCGACCATGATGAATGAGTGATGGGGGAATAAGCTTCCACAGAGTGGGAAAGTGAATAGGGGTTGGAAGGTGGGAAGAGGGGCTAAGTGTTGAGCCTAGGGGGTTAAGTCCTTGGGGAATAATATTTTAATATTATTCCAAAAGACATGTGAATAATGTGTTTTATCCTAAGTTATTTTTGGAAAGACAAGCAACTTCCAAATGGAAGGAACACATGCTGAAGGAACACATGCAGTTGCATGGGTGACAAGTGTCAACCCAGGCACATTTAAATAAAATGGCTGAGATGAGCCGTGTTGGGGGTTCCTCCTCCATTCCACCCGACCGTCTGAACGTGAACGGTCTGACCTCTGCAAGAATACCCTGGTGCATCCCTGAAAGTCGAAAAGCCTATGTTGATTTCTGAGATAGCTGGTACAACCTCTGTCTGAACAGTTTGAGCCTGTGCGTGGGATCTCCGTACACCTTGTGCAATCCTGAAACCAAAACCATGATTCTATTTCATGATTGTTGAGCCTGTTTGGGAAGCCTGTGTCTATTTTCCCAGTTGGTTGTTGTGGCCACACAGTGCTGGACTGTGCGTGGCTTACTGGCCAGTGTGAGTTCATGCTTAGCCTGCGTGTAACCTCTCCCCAGGTGAGGGAGGTGATTTTTGTTGGAAGAGGAAGGTTGTCAGGCCTATGAACAACTCTTTCCAGGTGAGAGAGTTTGTTGGGAAGTGGTTTCTTCCAAAGAGTGTCTAGCACCAGCTTCGGGCTTTGAGACTTCCTGATCCGGCCTGTTGCTAAAACCCAAGGCAAGGTAGGTTAGCAGCCGAAGGACTGTCTAGGTGATAGAGGAGGTGTATAATCCTGGGGTGGAGCAGGCATGTGGGGAATGAGAGTCCGTGAGTAGTGGGCATAAGAAGGCATCCTGGGAAGAATCCTTCCAGTCATTCTGTACAGTTTTTCCCTATAACCTTAGCCTAGCCTAGGATTCCTTGCCTTGGGGTGGAGCTTAGTCCCAGCTCGGGGGTGACCCACTGCTGAGCTTGATGAGCAACGTGGTCTAAGGCTGGGAGGTTGGTGGAAGGCCTGCATGTGGTTGGTGGAATTACCACCGTTACAAAGATAAGTACCAGATGATGTTTAATTACGTTTCTGCATGTCTATGTATTTATATTTATCATGTATTTTGCTGTGCCTACGAAGTAATGTTAAAGCCATTGATTATTTATAATAGCAATAATTCTTATTTCTACTTTGAGTTTAAATGTGTTTCATTTGCTTAAATGCATGTATTATATTTAGAATTGAGTATGAGATTGTTATTCCGTGAAGTAGTGCTTGCCCGTCCTGGAATGGGGGTGTTACAGTTTGGTATCAAAGTGTTACAGTATGAAAGAGTGTTACAGTTTGGTATTAGAGCGTTATAGTATGAAAGAGTGTTACACGGTATCCAACAAATATACACTCTGTTCTTTATGGATCAAGTGCCTTCCTCTTTTCAGAGGGAATCTAGGCCCATGCACATGAACCAAAAATACGAAAGTGGGTCACTTTCGGTTTGAGGCCGCTCCAAGCCTCATAGGGGGTCTTATCCTTGAAAGATTTATGGGGAGATTTATTTTATATGTAGGTTGCACGATTAATTTCTTTGACCGATAATCTCTATGGAAGTGACTTTGCATGCAACATGCAATATGCCATCTCTTTTAGAGATCAGTTTTTTCGGTCAACAACTATGTTTTACTGCAGAGTATAGGCAACTGTGTGCTGCAATTGAATCCCTACCTCATGAAAACTATTTTCGATCTCATGATTAACATACTCTCCCCCATTATCAGTTTGAAGGACTTTGATTTTCTTTTCTGACTATGTCTCAACCAGGGCTTTGAAATATTTGAGGTGTTGAAATACCTCTAATTTTTTCCTGAGAAAGTAAATCCATGTGAAACGTGAGAAATAATAAACAAAAATGAGCACATACCTCACTTCGCTAATTTATGGATGTGGAAAAGTGCCCATGAGGTCACTATGGATCAGATCTAAAGGAGAGGAAGCTCCCTGAGTCTTTCCTTTGTCAAATTTCTCTTGAGGGTGTTTTCCAAGAACACATTCCTTTGGAGAAATGGATGTCTGGTAGACCATCAACCAATATTTTCTTGCTAATGTGTTTCATATATCTGAAATTCAAATGCTTGAACCTTTCGTGCCATACCCTACTACTTTCATCAACATGGGTAAGCAGTAAAGAAAAAATTGGTTCAATAAATTCAAAAAATGTATACAATCTAGATTGATGATTTACCTCACTGGTAGCAACCCTAGAATTGGTTTGCATGTCATAGATGTCCATTGCATTAGGTGTGAAAGTGAATTTATTTCCGGTGCTGGAATTCGTCATCTAATACATGGATAGAAGATTGACGGTAATTTTGGGAACGTGCAACACATTCTTGAAGCTTCCATTGGTGAGTTCAATCCTTCCTTTGACGGTGACCTCGAATGGAGATTTTTACCCCATCAGAATAAGAGGACCTTTGCATGCATATAATGAATAATATACTTCTTTTGTGGAAGCCATGTGATGTGATGATCCTGAATATACGATCCAAGCATCGAGAGAGGAGTTGATGGAAATCAAGGCATGGCCAGAATTTCCTTTCATGGGATTTTGATCTTCTGGCTTCTTCTTCTTGGTACTCTCAGGGATGCGATATCCAAGGTTATTTTTACAAAGTATTTGAGTCATTAGGCACTTGGATTCAAAACCGTCGAAGAAATGTTCACCAGAAAGAAGCCAGAAGTAAGCCATCTAAAAATGTTTGGTTTCTAGTGTTTGTACTCATTCTGAAAGAAAAGAGAACTAAGCTTGATATTTCAGGAAAGAAGGGAATATTTGTTGGATAATGTGAGGTCTCTAAGGCCTTCAGAATTTACATACCAGTTTACCATCATATTGAGATAAAAAAATATGTAACCTTTGATGAAGATGCAACACTCAAAAGATCAAGGACATTCCATCTTGAATAAATAAATGAAGAATAAGATGTAGCTCTCAGAGTTGCAGAACCAGTGAAGGAAGTTATAGTTATCCCTATTGATGAGACTCCAGAAGATCATGATATGATAGAATCTAAAGACCCTCCCTGGATGACGATCTCTCACAAGAGAAAGTCATCTTGGGCAAGGGAAATTATTCAAGATACAAAGAAGTATGGTTCCTCAGAAGGAACCATGAGACAAAGAAAGAAACCTAAGACATTCTCCAATTATATGGCCTTGATGTGTGATCTCATAGAAAAGGAAACTACTTGATTTGAAGAATCCATTCAAAAGAAATAATGGGTGGATTCCATGACAAAAGAATACCAGTCCATTATAAAGAATGACATATGGGAAGTAGTTCCTAGACCAAAGAACAAATATGTGGTATATTTTCAATGGATATACAAGATAAAACATGCAACAGATGCAAGTATTGAAAAAACATAAAGCAAGATTCATAGCTCGTGGTTTTTCTCAAAAGGAAAGTATTGATTATGAAGAGACATTTTCTCCTTTAGCGAGATACACTTCTATCAGAACTAGCATAGATCTTGTAGCCAAAATGAAGTGGAAGTTACACTAGATGGATGTGAAAGAAACCTTCTTAAATGGTGTTATTAAAGAGGAAGTGTATATGAACAACCACAAGGGTTTGAAGTTTAATATAGAAAGACTCATGTCTATAGGTTGAAGCAAGCATCTAGAGCTTGGTATGGTAGAATTGGTAGTTTTCTGACGAGCTTGGGATTTACCAAGAATAAAGATGATTCTAACCTTTACTTCAAGGTTATGAATAATGAGCCAGTTATATTACTATTATATGTGGATGAAAGATTCTTAACAAGAGAAGAAAATCTCAACATAGATTGTAAGAAGAGGCTCGTTGTAGAGTTTGAGATGAAAGACCTATGCCTAATGCATTATTTCTTAGGTCTTGAAGTCGACAGAGTCCAGAGAAGATCTTCCTTAACCAAGGGAAGTATGCAGTTGAAATACTGGAGAAATTTAACATGTTGGAATGTAAATCCATGAACACACCCATGGAAACAAAGTTGAAGCTCCTAGTTGACACTTCATCAGATTTGGCTGATGCTACTCTATATAGATGTATTATTGGTTCGTTGATGTATCTGATGAATACCAGGCCATATATATGCTTGGATGTGAACACGTTGATTCAATATCTGGTAGAGCCCAGACGTGTTCACCTTTTATTTACAAAGCATGTGATGAGATACCTTAAGGGTACATTGGATTATGGTCTCTTTTATATTGAAGATCATGACTTTAGACTGCATGGTTATACTGATTCAAATTGGGTTGGAAGTGCTTCTGATAGAAAGTTCACTTCAGGATGTTGTTTTAGTCTGGGGTTAACCATCACTTCATGAAAAAGTAGGAAGCAATCTAGTATTTCTCTCAGCACAAAAGAAGCTAAATACATTGCATCATGTTCCACCAGTTGTGGAGCCATATGGCTTCAGAAGTTTTTGACAGGTCTGTTCGACTTGGAGATGGAAGCCACTGTGATTTTATGTGATAAACCAAGTTGTATGAAGATGGTCAAGAACCCAATGTTCCATGATAATTCGAATCACATAGATATCTGGTATGACTACATTCATGATATGGTGCAAAGGAGAGCTTTAAAGCTCCAATATGTTGGCACAAATGAGTAGGTTGCAGATGTGTTGACCAATCCTTTGTCTCATGTGAAGTTTGTACTTCTGAGACAAGCTTGGTGTTGTCCGAAAGGACCTCCCTCGAAAGGGGGAGTGATGTTGATTATACTATAGTATCCTGACCAAAAACATGTAGCTCCATTAGGATTTTATATCCTAGGGATCATCCCTGGGCATATCCCGAAGGTCCAGTAAGGACGATCTTTCAGAGTATTGTTGACGGGCGAAATTGACTGCTCGTCAACTGGAGGAGTGAATCTGGTCCGGGGTTGTCTACTTAACCCAATATGTTTGGATTAATCCACTCTGATGGGTATAGCGGCTCCGTTGGCTGATCTAAATCCTAAGAAAGTAAGAAAAACAAAACTAAAGAAACTAACTTAATGAAACAAAACTACTGAAAACTATATACAAATCTAAAATATATTCAAAGTTTACTAACTAATATTTATAAAATTGTAGTTCTACTTATTATATGTACAGTGTATTGATATGATTATATCTCTAATATATGTACAACATTTACAGAATGCAAATTTTGATCGAAATCTGTGAAAATCAAATATGAATTGATTTATTTAATGATAACAAAACTATCACTCAGCCTTTTTAATTTATTTTTATAACGTTTATGAACAAGAAATAAAATAGCAACTGTCTAATTAAAAAAATAAAGAAAATGAACACTACAATGTATTTAGACTACAAGAAATTTCTATATTAATTTAACTAATAAAACAAGCGAACTAACCTGTAATCGGATCTCCTATTCGTCCTGTGCATAACATCTAATTTTGTTGTTTGATGAGGCAAACCTGCACCAGATTTTCCAAATGCTTCTCGTAAACGCGAAGCAGTAATGATCGAATGCTAATAACAATAAATGACATAAGTAGTAACAACAATTCTATAATTTGACAAATGATCACATTAGGATAAATCTAGCTGTAAAAATTTGCATACAACTGCTCATTTAATAAAGAAGATTAACCTTCTAATCATCAAATTTGAACAGGATAATTGTTGTATATAATATGAGAGACATAAACATGAACATCATATAAATCCCATCACATCAATCTGTAATAAACCATGATATCTAAAGTAGTCACAAGTTGATTACAAATCAAAATGAGCAAAACTTGAACAAAAATATGATATATCGAAGCTAAAGCTATACCAACACCAACTTCCATTCAAGTCTGTCAATCATAAATCCATAGTTTCTGCTCCCAGGCAGCGATGGTTCTTAGTTTACAAAAAAGTACATTTATATATGCTACAGGATCAAAACATGTCCTGTGGATATCATCAAATTTGTTCCAAAAATTGTGGTGGATGCAACCTCCCAGATTCTCATTGCTATCAAAACTAACAGCCTATTCTAAAACCACATAAAGAAAATAGCATGCTAAGAGATGCCACCAGTGGTTTGAATCTTCTTTAGAAATCGTATGTACCTGTAAACACACAAGATTAAACGATTTCAGATTTCATTTTGGTTGTAAAAATAGGAAATCTGAATTTTAGTAACTTTTACAGAATCTCATGATTTTGTAGCTAGTTATAATTATAACTAGAATCGTGTTTTATTAAATCAATCAAAACAGGCTAGATGTAATTTGAGCAAACAAATCATGTATTCTAATTAAAAACAAAGACAAAATCATCCTAAAATTATTTCTAAAACACCATACCTCAGATTAAGGGATTCATTTTAATCAAGCAATTTTCGAATTCACAATGGCAGTCACCGCTTCCACGTTCTTAAAAACAACAGGCCCTGTGGTTTTTTGTCTTTTATCATTGGTTTGAACTATGTTTTGCAATCTGTCATTCTCCTTCGTTAGTAAATTCACCTGGTCCTCCAAGGACTTGATCCGAGACTGATGTAAAGGCACGTCTTTGTAATACCTATCGAGCCATGACTGGCATTCTTTGCATTGCGGCTGAATAGAACGTGTATTAGAAGGTGAAGAATTTTCCATTTGACTTGTAGGTTCTCTGTTGAGTTTGATTCCAGGGAAGTTGGGGTTGTCTTTAAGACACGGTGGAAGGTTCGTCACATAATCATAGGGTTTACTAGAGCAAAGTCCATACGAATACGGATATTCCTCAATTAGAAACCGTTCAATTTCTGAATCGGAATCCTTGCTTAACACAATTGGTTTTGGTCTGCATTTTCCTTAGGTTTATTTCGGGCACATTGTGAAACCCAACGCATGGCCCTTTTACCCTTGTAGTTGATATCAGTATTACCTTTACACTTTTTCTTTGCATATTTTTTAACAGACTTACCACCACCTTTGGGATATGAATCAGGTAGAGTGTCGGGTTGGGTAGTGTCTGGATAGGTCGAGGGTTCCACAGAGGGCAAGAGAGAAGGAGGAGGGATGGCAGACTTGACGAGGGTTTATGTAATGATAGACTTGTCAACCTGTCCTATTTCAGTGCTAGCAAAACCATTCCTTAACAGGAAGGCATCCCAACAATCACCGTTTAACTTCAACTGATGAACCATAATAATTTTAATCAAACAGTGGTGGAACAGGCTAGAATCAGATTTCTTCCTTTTAAAACGCTTTGCCATTTTGTATAAACTTAGAAGAAGAACATAAGGCATGTTTAGGGGAAAATCGATAAAACTCATGAGCAACCATAAGTGATATAAGAAAACCAAACCATATCTACCCTCACAGGTATCAAACTGCTTAAAAATAGCTAACAGATCGTGCCATCTAGGTTTTAGAGCTGTAACGGGCATACCTTTGTCACAGCTGGTAATCTTCCTTGAGGTAAACAACAGTGACCAGGGAACCTCCTCAACCTTTGAGTTTTTAAACCACTTTTTTCCCACGACTGGCAGACCGGTGGATGAGCTAATGAAATCTTCGTTTAATTCAAGTTGGACATCTCCAGTTTTAGCTCTGCAACCATCGAACATTAGCACGAATTGTTGAACGACTGCTAAATTAAAAGCCTCAAACTTCTCAACAAAGACCCACCAACCATTCCTCTCTAAGTCTTCTCGGGCATTATTAAACAATAACAAAGTCTGGACACCGTTGGGTTCAATTCTCACTACAGGAGCCATAACTAACATCACAGAATCAACAGGGTATTCGGCGATAGGGTTTGACAGAACAGGAACACAACCATTTCCCCGAGCTTCCCCAACATAATGCGAATAGTGCTCGAAATGGTAGGCAAGAGTGTTAATGCTATGCATGTGAGGAAAGATCATAGAGATTGAGGCCATGTAAAAAAATTATACCAGGCTGTACTTGGAATGACACCTCAGTGTAATGGTACACATAAAAATCATAACAGTTTAAAACCAACATATGCATATCCACAATTTGATCACAAAATGTCAAATAATTGAATCAAAGTTTTCATATTAACAATAGTCAAATGCCAAATGGGTGGTGGTTTAATACATATGCAACCAAGGTGTGTTCAAGACCAAGGAGTTATACCATGAAAACAACCATGCTCATAAAAAAATAAATCGGCGATAAACCATATGAACACTAACCCTTTGATGAAATAAAACATGAATTCCAGCTGTTTCGTTTTCATACTTGCAGTTATGAAAATGAAATAAAAAATCAGACACGTAAAAAGCGACGTATAATGGTGTCGTTTAATGAGAAAGGTTGCGACGAGTAGTGAGAATTTAAAAACCCTGTGTAGGCAGCTTGTAAAAATAGAGATTAATATGGCTACCAACAATGTCGACACACTGGTAGAAGCAGTTATCTCTGCCAAACGAACAAGTCCAGATTAGTATAATAAAAAAAACTTCAACTCAAAAACAACCAAGAGACTATTTGAACATCATTATTAATCATAAAAAATTCCAGTTTCAGATTGCTTGTTATTTTAAAAGACGAAAAATGATGACAATCTTGACAAAAGAGAGTCACGATGTTAAGGTTAAAATCTTCAATACTGTTGACAGAGCCACTATTGCCAGCAGGCGTCCATAGCCTTGACAGGGATGCCATTGAACTCACTCCGATATCTGTATCCTGCCAAGAAGTTCCAGATCAGAATGAAGGACATTTAAGGTCAAAAGATTTCATATCTGAGAATTTTCATATACCTAACATTGTTTCGCTGCCAACGGGCTTGTTCAGTACCCCGACGAAGTTATCTTGGCGTCATGCATGCATTTACCCGCTGCCAGCAGACTTGTTCAGTATCCTGATGGGTTTACAAGCACTTCCCACAGCTCTCTAAAGATTTATTTAGTTTTAAAGATATTTAATAGAGCGGGGTGACGCTGGAAATCCAAATTTTGGACATATTTTAATAATTACAGACCTTGAATAAACTTTTTTTTTTTTAACTATCCTTCATTAAGATCTAGAGATAGTTTGTTAATAAACCAACTTTCGATGTCAGGGAGACATCTCTGAGTTGTTCTTTTAAAGAACAGGGACAACGCAAGAAGAAATTTTTATGTATCATCGTGAATAGCTTCAATTACAGATTGAAATCAAGAAACATTTTTCAAATAAAAAGCTTTCTTTAACATGGCTGTGAACTTCAGAAAAATATCATAATTGATGTTTTAACAATCTTCAGTAGTTATTTCAGAGGGGAAATTTTTCTGTTCTCTTTGTCTGAAATGGTTCATGGTGCAGGCATGTGTGTTTCAAAAGAAAGACTGATAAGCATAAATGGAAACAAAACACACCAGCGAAGAAAAATTGGAAAGCAAAGAAATCCAAACAAAAAAATATGTACAGAAGGTGGATATGAAAACCTCATGCAACAAATCCCTTGGGAGACTAAAAGAAAGTAGAAAAATCCTGTTTGATGGGAAAGCAGTCCTACTCGTGGTACCTTGGGTCAGGGTTGATTCAAATTTATTTATCTCTTTACTTTCCATTTAAGATTTTCATGACGATACTACATTTTTGAAAATAAATATTCAACTAAAAGCAAAGAGAAAAAGATCAAGCGAACTTCCTTGATAACAGTCGTATTATGGTTCTCGTGGTGCACCCACTTGCGTTCATGAATGCATTATTACAAAGAGAAATAGTGAGAAATAAAACTGAAAGAAAACCTATTCCTAAACCTACCCTAACTATTAAACAAATCAGGATACTACGTGAAGTCATGCTTCCAATGTAGCCATCAGAGTAACTCCAATCCTGCAACAGAAACAAAATCAAACATTATTAATAAGAATGGTGATATATCAACAAATGATAGAAACATATCATACTTACCTTCATAATCATCATCTAAAAACAAAGTAAGCATGACCTTACCATTCCCTTGAATATTCTTGATGTATGAATCCTCCAGCCATTGTGCAATCTTGTCGTGATAAGGGTCATAATGGCATGGGTGAGTGTAAGTAAGTTTGAAAAACTTGTCAAGATTATGAGGAAATGAAATAACCATCAACCAAGGCTGAAATGCCCCATCCTCCTGACAGTTCTCTAAGTGTTCATTAATTTCTTCACATGGAGGATCTAAAAGAAATATGTCACGCCTACTTCCAAGATACTTAGGTAAAAATAAAGCAAGCATAACTTTATCTTTATTATGAAAATTTGTTATATATGAATATTCAAGCCA
>ML787551.1:1672015-1686272 GCA_009831015.1 Picea engelmannii | reverse complement strand
TTCAACCAGATCGAGTCCCAACTCCTTATACCCTGATCTCGTTGGGGACATGCAAAGAAGGATCGAGAATGAGCAGACCGCTCTGATACCACTGATCCGGATTTATGTAGGAACACAATGAAATACAGAAATACACATAAATGTAGAGATGCAGCAGAAATAAGACTTCACTTCATTAATGACAAATGACTGAAATATGCTTACAGACAAAATGTAAATAAACTAGCTAAGGCACTGGTAGCGTATCTCTGAGAAGAGATGTGCCTGCTACTTGCATCCATGAGAAGATGATTACAATGAGGCTCTAGAGGCCTTTTTACAATAGACGAGAATGCCAAAAGTCATATACATCCAAAAACCTAACCCTAGGAGATGAAGCGCCAAAAGTCACGTGGGCCCCGTTTGGGTAAGTTAGTACATCAACTTCCCGGGGTCGTAACTTTTGCATACGATATCCGTTTTAGGCGTGTGATAGCTCGTTGGAAAGGTATCGTCGAGGAGATTCATTTTGGGGGATCAGTCATGCCTTCAACTATCATTGAGAACCTAGATCTAAAAAAACCTTCATTTAGGCCCTCAAAATGGCCCCGGAAGTTAAAACTTGCTAAAAATAGTAAATTGCCAAAATTGCCAGAAAACTGTTTTGAGCCAGTCGGAAAAGGTGGGTGGCCACCGATATCCACCTGGATCATGTAAAGCATAAACCACCAAGCAGCAATGTCTTGACTGGTTTCTTAGATCACTTGTCTCTCTACTTGGTAAGGATGTCACTTCCACCTTCCCGCAATCTGAAGAGGAAGCTATTAGTAAGGCTCAACAATATGACCTTATTTATGCACAGTCAGGGTACTTATACACGGTCTTCCTGATCTTCCAAAACCTGTGCCATTTGGTCAAGACAAACCTGGGATGTCTCATTCAGCAGAGGGACTAATAGGTGCCACCACACACCATGGTCCACAACCCCAACCACCACCAATGTATGGAACACCTCAATACCCGCCGGCCTATGGGGGCACTTCTTATTACCCCCCACCCCCTTATCAACAACCGTATCCTGTTGCTATACCTCCACCCATTAGCAGACCACCGCCGACACCTCCCATACATCCATCTATTCCCACAAACAGTGGTTCTCCCTCAACATCTGCTTATAGTACTGGTGAAAGCACACAACCTTCCTATGTACCTTATGGGTTGACACCACCACAAAATCCTTACTTCCCATTTCCTGGCCCTCCACAACCCATGGGTCCCCCACATCCTCATGCGGGGGTAAATTTTGTTCAACCCTCTGCTGCTCAACAATACCAAAATTTTGAATAGTTGAACACAACCAACCTAACTCACCCTTCGAACAATGCCAAGAAGAAAGGATGGAACAGGAATAACAACAACCCTAGTTAAGGTGGGAATCAACCACAGGATCAACCCACTGGGGGCAACCAGAACCAAGGGAACCAAAACCCCCAAGGGGGCAATAAAAACAAACGCCAAGGGCAGAATAATGTTAAAACCATCCACCCTTGTGCTCTTTGCGGCGAGTTCGGTCATTACACTCACCATTGCCCCCAGATCACTGATTTCAAATGGTTGAAAGACTCGGGTAGTCTTCCCCATACCCCTGCACAAACTGCCCCTCAGCAGGCACCACAACAGTACGTGCAACAACCCCCTCCCGTCGTGCTGCAAAATCATATCCAACATCAAGGTGTGATAAACACCCAACAGGACACACAGCATCCCCCACCTCAGGTGGGACAATACCATAATCCCAACAATCCAGCAGAGTGAACGATTCTCCTCACCAGTGAGGAAGAAATTCTTTTGGAAACATGCAATCGTCAGTATCAGACACCAGCTGAGTCTACCCCTATATCTCCAGAGACAAACCCTACACCGACGAGACCCCCGTTGGTGATCCCTCGCCCTTCCGCCGAACCACCACTTTGCATCCCTCGCATCCCCTTGCGCAGGAATGTCCACAACCCACAGGCTAGGGCCGCTCATAACTACAACCTAGTAGACGACTTAGCACAATCCCTGGCTGCCATGTCAGTCTTGGAAGTCCTCCAGACTTGTGATACACAATGGAAATATCTACTTTCCACTTTGGGGGCAGTCAACCCTACAGATACTAGACTCATCACCTTTGATCTTGACAATAGTGAACCTCGTCTTCCTGTCCTGGTCACTATTCAAATACTAGTAAAAGTACGGAACATCACTGTCCATCGGTGTATCATCGATGAAGGTGCATCTACATGCATCATGTCCAAAACAGTGTGGCAGAAGCTTGGTTCCTCGGAACTCATACCCTCCGCCATCACATTACGAGCTTATGACGGATGACCATCATCTCCTGAAGGGATTTTTCAAAATGTCCCCGTTGAACTTGGAGGCAAAACTATTCTCATTGACATCGAAGTTATCGACGCTCCGCTCGATTACAATATCTTGTTTGGGCGTAGCTACATGTATGCTATGAAGGCAGTGGCATCATCCGTCTTTCAGACAATCATGTTCCCCCACAATGGGAAGATTGTGACCATCGACCAAGTCTCACATTATGATCCTAACCCATCTGCCAATCTCGATAACATTATTCCCCTCATTCACACAAACCAGGACACCTACCCACTCATAGAGATGGGTCCTGGGATTTTCAAAGATCCATCCTTATTAGGGACATACCATGGAGCACCACCACTCCTTCCCCCTAATCAAGTATGAATCATCTCATCTAATGGAACCCACACGGAGGATGCTCTTCCTCCTCAAGAGGTTTCAGTCATTCATGACGTCTCAATAGTCGCAACACCACCCCAGCCGGAGCCTCCTGTGCACTCGTTGGACCCAACCATCCACGAATCCACATCCCCTCAGAGGCATAGTCACAGTCGGGAGACAGTTCCCCAACCCCTCACTCAAATTCCCTTCTTTTACCCTCCACCCGATATAGAAGCTTTCCAGGTAGCCGCAACGCTCACACTACCTAATATGGTGTTAGCAATCCCAGTGTGGTATTTACATCCACTTGAGATGGTCCCTCGCCCATCCCTTCCTCCACAGGAGGGCTTCCCCATGCCGATTCCTGTTGTCACCCCCACTACCCCCATACTCCCTACCCCCCCTGCTCCAGCTGGGGGCAGGAGAAAGAAGAACGAGCCCACAGCTCCACTTCCTCCACACATCCCACCACCTTGTGCACTATGTGAGAAAGAGGGTCACCAAACCAACAACCGCCCATCACTACCGAAATTACGGAATATGATTCCCCTCAATCACACTCCCACAACACCCATCACTACTGCTAGTCCTACTACCACCCAACCTTCAAGTAATAAAGGATTGAGGACCAAATTTGCTTGCGCTATCTGTTCAGGGTATGGTCATTACACCCACCATTGCCCAGCACTGCCACGCTTTTGGAAAACATTAGCTGCGGTATGCTAGAACTTTCAGAACGACCCACACCCTGCTATGTCCTCTACAACAAACATCACTGACATTCGTTATGTCACCACTTCAGTCAATGAATGTATGAGATGCCCTTTCTCTCTCTGTGATTCATTAACTCACTGTACATACCAGTGTCCTATGATCCTCGCATGCAGGCAACGACAATTGGCCCTGTGTCACCAACCCGCAGCGATGCTAATTGACATTACTTCGTCACTCGAGGATCTTCATGTCATTTCTCCAGAGCCCGAGGCACTCCCAACGCCTCCATGGTTCTTAAATGCCGTCTCTGAGGATTTACCCCGCAACCCCCCCAACTATCCTACTCATTCCCCTGCGGAGACTCTCTATCCAACCACCACGGGTACCCCTCAGTACTTCAACATATGGTTCATGTTGAGTGCACCCTCCCCCTCATCTAATGTTGCTCCCTCTGCTTCTCCAACAGGGGGCAACCACTCCATCACGGAGGTCACTCCTCACGACCCCTTATATTCCTGTCGTTTCCAATGCGATGAGGAAATACTGGAAGATCTACACCACCCAGACTCTCCCTGGGATGCACTACATCATCGTGCACTCTTCCTTCCACAGGAAGCCCCCATGCCTCCTAACCAAAACCCCATATACGCGGTCGAAACCAAAGATTTTATCCCATCCGGGCCTATCGATTGGTTCAATAACCCCATCCCTGCACCTGACGCTTTTGAAGAAGGTAATCTGGCTAACATTTCCCCCACCATCAAAATCGACATTTCCATTAAACAGGGCATCGTCGAAGAAATCATCATTGGAGCCGCTTGCACTCCTCAGGAAATCGCCGCATACAAAGCCCTCTTCCAGGAATATAGGGATATCTTCGACTAGTCCTACACATAAATGCCTGGCCTCGATCACTCTATTGTCGAGCATTGCATCGACACCTGGCCTGACATCACACCAGTTCGCCAAAAACAACGACCGCTACACCCATCCAAGGTCGCGACTATTAAACCCGATATTGACAAATTACGTATGGCTGGATTTATTTACCCCATCGCTTATACTTCATGGGTTTCCAACCCTGTACCCATCGACAAAAATTAGGGCACTATCCATGTTTGCACCGACTTTCGCGATCTCAATAACGCATGTCCCAAAGACAACTTTCCAACACCTTTCATCGATCAAATTATCGATGACTGCGCAGGCCACGAGGCTCTCTCCTTTATGGATGGCTTCTTTGGCTATAACCAAATTCAAATCCACCCAGCCAATCAGTACAAAACTGTATTCATTACCCCATGGGGTACTTTTTCATATCGTGTCATGCCTTTCGGCTTAAGAAACGCTGGCACAACTTTTCAGCGGGCCATGACATACATCTTTCACGATATGGCTGCCATCATCCTCGCCTACTTGGACGACCTCACCGCTCGATCCAAGAAACGCACCCGACACCTTGATGATTTACGAACTATCTTCCAACTGTGTCATCAATACAACATCCGCTTGAACCCCCTCAAGTGTGTGTTCTGTGTCACCGCAGGGCGCCTCCTCGGTTTTATCATTTCCCAAAGAGGTATTACCGTAGACCCCCTTAAAGTCAAAGTTATCACTGAAATTCCACCTCCTCGGAATTTACAACAACTACAGAGTCTACAGGGAAAAGCTAACTTTCTACGACACTTTGTTCCTGATTATGCCATCCGCGCACACTGTTTCCTCCACTTACTACGTCACGGCATCCCTTTTCATTGGGACGACTATGCCCAATAGTCATTTGACGATCTTAAAGCAATGTTTTCAAATGCACCTTTAATTAGTGCACCGGACTACAATCGCGACTACATCCTCTACGTATCAGCATCAGCTGTATCAGTAGCCAGCGTCCTCGTCCAGCTTGGAGATGACAATCATGAACACGTCATTTACTACGTTAGTAAGAACCTCTCAGGGCCACCCTTGAAGTATAAACATGAAGAGAAACTAGCTCTTGGAGTTGTCCTTGCAGTCCAGAAATTGCACCATTACATTCTGCTTCGCACCACCAAGGTCGTCGCAGATTCTAACCCTATGCAATATTTGCTCAGTTGTCGAAAAATTATCGGAAAATTCACTCGATGGATCGTTATCCTTCAGGAGTACGACCTCGAGTTCTCAACACCTAAGAGTAAGAAGGCCCTCGTTCTCACTGAAATTTTCACGACCCTCCCCTCTGACACACCCGGTGCCCCCGTCAACATCGACTTTCCAGACGAACATCTATTTTACATCGCTTCGGATGATCCTTGGTATGGCGACCTTCTCATTTACCTACGAACTCAAAATTTCGATAACCATTTATCACGAGATGATTGTCGGCGCATTCGCCATCATGCCCCCCATTATCTCCTCATCGGAGACATCCTATACCAACGGGGCGTCGACACCATCCTTCGTCGATGCCTGACTATTGACGAAGCTGACAGAGTCTTAAACGACTGCCACAACAGCGCATGCGGGGGCCATCTTTCAGGTATATCCACGACTCAGAAGATTATCCGAGATGATTACTGTTGGCCTACTCTGTTTCATGATTGCATTCATGCCGTGAAACGATGTGAGCAATGTCAGCTCTATGCCCACAAAGCCCGCGCTCCATTTTTCAAACTGTCTTCAGCCACGGGATCAACGTCCCACCACCTACATCATAGTTGTCCCCGGGTCACTTTTTATCCTGATCCCCCGGGGCGCCTTTTTTCACATCATGGTCAGGTACGCACGCGCATTGTCACATTTTTCAAATACATGCTAATATCTTTAAATTCTCTTCAGATATTGTTCACTTTGGGAATTTGGTTGTTCTATGCATAGGTACTTGCTCATCGATCATCAACATCATCTCTTCAGGTATATATTCAACACTGGCATGTAGTCTCTCCCGTTGTATTGCATTTACATTTCCAGTCGCACCCACTGATATTGGCCTTCAGGATCCTCATTCTCGGCTCTGCAGTACCCACACCTCCATTTTGCATCATCGGTACTGTAACCCAGTAGCATTCTCACCCACATGAGTTGTCCCATTCCTAGCACCTTTTTGGCACTTTTTGACACTCATGTTGTTCTTCATTACCCTTTAGGGATGGGAGTCCCCATAGTCTTTCATCATGTTGTGAATCAACCACATACTCCTTCTCCTCATTTTTGCTAACTTCCCATATGGACTCCCAGATCATCTCTTTATGGTTCTATTCTTTTTCCCTGCACCTCTGCAGGATCATGAACCCTCCATTTCATCCACCATCAGTTTGCCCATCTGCGAACCTATCTTCGTTTCACCTACCTCATACAGAAACTCACCAATGGCCCCCCCCCACCCTTCATCTATTTTCCAAGAAATGTTTTGCCCTCCTTGGGGCACTCATTTCACACTGGGGCACCCGTTTCTGTATTTGTACATTTTTCCAAAATTATTTATTATTTATTGTACAAACACCTTTATTTCCAAGTCATTGCATTTTCTTTTGTCGTCACCGTGGGCGACTTGCTTCCCTTTTTTGCCACACGCAACCCATGTCACCCTTGGCTGGAGCATTGCTTCTCATCTACCCTTGCCGACATCATCCATATCTTCAGAGTACTAACCCGGTCACTTACCTTTACCCTCTGAATTTGTTCACCTTGTCTCACCTCTGGCACAACTTATCCTCGGTCTTGGCGTCCCCCTGACACTTTACCTTGTCACACGGTTGTGGCCACTCATTATATCATCCACCCTCCAACCAAGGGCAGTCTTGAGTCTTCCCACTTTTTGACTTCGTCCATGTACCTCTGCCATTTCCTCACCTCAGTAGATTCTATGGAGCCCTTTGCTTCTGGGAGTCGCGTTCCCCTTCTGTCGACAACAACACACTTTTTCCAGAAGGGCGACAGTATCTTGATTCTCATTTTGCATTTAATGAGAGATCTCGGACGACACAGGGTGAAACACCATTGCTCCCTGCTGTCGTTGACCCCTATAACATTCGATGCCAACACTTTCTCATGTTATGGTGGGTCTTACTTTGCGACTATTGCAGTTCTTTTTATCATTTGCCGAAGACCTCTGAACCTGGTAGGGCCATCAATGCTGACATTATCGTCGCTACTTATCACCGTGATCATTGCCTATTTTTCAGAGTATATTCCTTTACCTAATTGTCTTCTGTCTTTATCATCACCGCCCCCGAGGGCGCTACAGTTGTCTACACCAACACTTCAGTCATCTATTTTTAGAGTTACATAACATGAGCATGGGGCATGCCTGCCTCGTTTGTACACAGTTGTATATTGTTACGCACGTTATGGAAGGTCGGGTTCTACCAGTTCCTTTCTTCTCCAAAGGATTTCTCTACACGATCCCACTATTGCTCTCTCTTACAACAACATTCTTAGTAAAAGAAACATTGATGGATTTTGGCTATACGTATTCTCCTAACCTCATCCATCAGGGGGCATCTATTATCACTGAAATGTTGTCCGCACATGGCGACAAGAACTCAACATCGTCAAACAGGAATGAAGTCATTCATGGCACTGAATTAATTTCACAGCATTGCAAAAGAGTCAAAAACTATACAAAGTAACCAAAAATTGAAGTGCGCTTTATAGCAGTTGGGTGCGCACGCATATGCGCGGAACAGGAACGTACAATGCGCGCATGCGCGCACAATGCGTGACTGTTGGCACAAAAACCCGCGCACCTGCTAAACGACGCATTTATGGAATTGGTCAGCCTCCAAACCACTTATGGATCAGCTCGCAAGCCGGTTTGACTCCCAAATCTGAGCTGAATCCGCATGGTAGGATGGTCAAAGACCTAATTAATCCCTAAAGATCCCCTTTTCACACGTCAAAGGAGTTACATAATCACCCAATGCTATGCTATAAAAATCCATGAGGAAACGTCATTTTCTCAAGGAATTTCATGTAATGTTATGCTGCTTAGATTTTTTTAAGGACTCACTCCTTGACAATAACACATTAGCATCATTTCATTGAGCTATCCACCTCTACATTGAGTGGATGTGCTAGGAGTTCTTTCAACATCATTCTCATTTTCTTATTGTAAGAAGAGCAAGTTTGTGAGGGCCTCAAGAGCCTTCCATTGGAGAAAGAAGGGACTCATAGTCCCCTTTCTTCATTGTGCTTTGATTTCATCAATAGACCAGCTCAAAAATATTGGTGATATTGGTCTTTTTGTTTTTGTTATTTCTTTATCCATATGCTCATAGTTTTAGTTTGTTTTAATTTAATTCTTACTTATAGTTTTGTTGTTCTTTTTCTAACCCTTTCCTCTACAACTGTCATGCTCAGCAAGACCCAACTGGGCATGTAAGCACCCTTTATTTGCTCACTAAGTGACGAATTGGGTGCAAACAATGTTGTAAGCTAGAAGCTGAAATTGTTGACCTTAGAAAGAAGGTAGAAAATTCAAACAAATTCTTGAATAGCTCACTAATATTGGATGAGATCTTAGAATGTCAAATATCACCATATGATAAATCAAGTCTTGGATACAAAGGATAATATACACATGCTGAAGCAAGCACCTCAAAGAAGCATGAGGTAAATCCATCAAAGAAGGAAGACAATGTTGCAAAGCAACCATCTACACAAGGCAAAGAAAATTTCAAAAGAACAAAGCAAGGAAGACATCAAGAAGCTATTCTTGGGACACCAAAGCAAAGGTATGAAAGTACTTTTCATGGGCATTGTTATTCATGTAATGGATATGGTCACAAAGCTTTTGAATGTAGATCTTATGAAAGGAGATATAATGGAAGATTTTATAACACCATGAGGCATTGGAGATGTGATCAAGTAGGACACATTGCTATTCACTGTAACACTATGAGATGCTACAACTCTAGTGGATTTGGCCACAAATCCCATGAGTGTTGGAACACAAGAAGAAAGTCCATGACGAGAACTTCAAATAGCATGGGTAGAATAAGGAATGAAGTAAGGAAGGGAGACATATTTGAAAAGATGGATGGTTAGAGATCAAGTTCTGAGGAGCAGGGACATCTACAAAAGTGGGTGAAGAAGATAGAGCAGCCAGAATGGAATGAAAGACTGAAGGGAAGCTCAAGTAATCCATCTATTTAAGCATACGCAGGTGACAGTAGTATCAGTCGTTTACATATGTAGGATGACCTTGTATAGGTCACGTACATACGTGAGCTGTTGTGCAACAAACCGCACATATGTGGTAAAGCCTTGAGAAAAAGGCTATGCACATGGATTGCAACTTGATGTGATAGTATAACACTTTGTTGCAGGGTCTGACATTGTTTGTTGCAGGTTCTGACACTATTTTCTGTAGGTTTAAGTGTTCATCTATTGGATTATTGTTGACGGGCGAAATCGTCCGTCCGTCAATTGAGAGAGTGGAACCGGTCCAGGGTTGTCTAAATAATCCAAGCCGTTTGGAATGGACCACCCTAACGGGTTTAACGGCTCCGTTGGCCGCCCTAAGGTCCTAAGAAAACCAAAGAGGAAACTAACCTAAACTAACTAATCTATCTAAAACAAATAAAACTAAATAAACTAACTAACTAAAACTAATATACAAGAAACTAAGCTAACTAAAAACAACTAAATGAAAACAACTAATACACTAATCTAATTAATACAAACTACTAAATAAAACCAAAACTAAATATAAATTATTCTAACTATTATATACAATTTACTAATTTCTATTATAACAACTCAAATCAACTATCTAATTACCAGCTGCAATATTACTTATTCACAAATGTATACTATAGACAACCTACAGATTTAATTAAAACCTGCAAAACTCATGTGTTTCCTGCCCTAAGACAACAAGATATGTTTTTTTTTATTTTTATATTTTATGAAAAAGAAATAAAACTACTGAAATTAAACGATCTAATATATTTACTGAAATTAAACAATCTAATATAAATCTAATTAAGCTTATATCTGAATTAAACTACCTAATAAAAACAGTAGACAAACAAGCGACTAACTGACCTGGAAGCGCTCCAAGTCTTCCCTATGTATGATGACTTCAAAGCTGGTCGGAGGAGGGAAACTCGCACCGGTTACTTCATAAGCTTTTTGTAAATGATAGGCTGTGTTGCTCCTTGAAGTGTTTTACAGGACAAACAAGACATAAAAAATCATAACAATCTTATGATTATAAATTTCTGCAATAAGGGAAACCTGTTATGCAAAAACTTATATATAACAATTCAATTTATGAAGAAGATAAACCTGTCATTCACAAACTGAATTAACAATTGTTATGTCTTTTATCTATTTGGAAGAGACAAAATATGGATAACAGTGATCAAAATTATATCATTTTCACATGATTTAGATATCTAAAGTAGTCATAAACCATAAACAAATTTGATATACACAACATGAAACAAAATGTTGATATAATGAGAAGCTAAAGCCGTGACAAAACACCAAATTCTGCTTCAGTTTGTATTAGAACTCCATATCATTGTTCTCCCACGAATGAGGGTGATGATTATTACAAAAATCATAAGTATATATAGGTCTCTTCACAAGGTAAAACTTCCTTGTGGATAATATCAAATTGTTTTACATAATCTGGGAGATATCCCAAAATCACCTAAACTAAGAAAATGAAATGCAAGTGAAATCTTTGAAACATCCCCTAACTGCTCATCAACTCAATTGCAATTTCGAATTTACCTGCAATAGAACACAAGTATCAAATTAGAAAGATATTTCAGTAACAAAACACTAAAAAATTGATCCTACAGACTTAGCTACAGAATCATCTGATTCTATAGCTAGTCTAAAATAGCACACAGGACCAGATAGTAATCAAATGAAATCTTTTCAAAAAAATCAAATTTAATTTTCTTTTAATAAATATCCAAAACGAATCACTATAATTCTGATGAGTTTATCATTCAAATTTAACCAAATCGAAAAGTGATTCAAACGAGACAGGATAAGAATGCTCTGTTTTTTTAGTCGCCATAAAATATGGTCAAATCATAATAGGACTGTTTCGTATCAAATTAAATAAATGGTGAATCATATCGTATAAGATACGATGTAATATATCACAATCGTAATCGATACAATCACAATCAATTTGTTACGACTGTAACAATGTGCATATGATTCATATTGTTTTAATCAAATGCCAATATGGAAAAACTGTTACGATTATTGCCAAACATTCATAACAGCATCAAACTTCACCATAGATTACAATCGTTGAGCGTTTACATAGTCAACAGACAGGATCACATAATGATTGTAACCATCAACAACAGTGATAACCATAAACTGGGCAACAATCAAATAAATCGCAACTGAGTCAAATAGAGAAACAAATCGTAATCCTGGGCATAATCAGTTTCGTTCCCAAATCAAATTTAAACAATATATGAATCGAACTGATAACACGGTCAAACAATGCGAATCGACAGGTTGGGTATAACAGTCATGATTTGAATCTATTCACAATTTGGTTATGCAATAACATAATGGTATTCGAATTAGTCAAAAAGACATGGAATATAAAATCACAACAGTTAACCATAATTGCCAACCATATTGTATATAACCAATTCGAAATGAGATATTGACTTTGTTCCAAATTGGAATACCAGAAACGACCCGTGTTTAGAAAAATATTAACAACTTCAATAATCGACAGAGTATTCAATTGAAGCTAAATTAAAACAATCAAATCTATCCCACGATCAATCGAATCAAAGCCAAATCCAATCAAAGCTAATTCGGGAAGCTAAATTCGATTAATCAAAACAAAATTATATACAATAATGCATGCTTATGTGTCAAAGAAAATCCACGGTGTAAACAGAGCAGTGGGTTTATCATATAAACAAGTGATAGTCATACCAGTGAGGCTGCTCGAGCTATGCCAACTTTGAATTGACGACTGTTGTAGCCGAATCCACATTCTTAAACAAAATCGAACCTGTTGTTCACTGTTTCTTATCAGTGGATGGCATCTTTGCCTTTTGACTGGTGATCTTTTCAACTTGATCCTCCAGAGCATGAATTTTGGACTGTAGCATTAGCACATCAAGGTAATACCTTTCTAACCATGAGCCACACTAATCACATGGTGGAGCAGCTGGTTCGGCTAGAGAAGGAGGGGGTTTTGACGAGTCATCGGGGTTTTCACAAGGCATTTTGATGCCGGGGTAATTAGGATCATTTTGCAAGTAAGGTGGTAGGTTTTTGACAAAGTCATATGAGTGTTTGTCACACAGACCTTCCGAATAGGGATACTCACTTGCCAGGTAACGTTCCACCTCAGAGTCAGAATCTTCGCTCACCATGATAGGGTCAGTGTTGACATGAACTTTCGGTTGGTTTCTTGCCATGCAAGAGATTAATCGAGCATTCTTATTGCCTTTAGAATTCACAGTAGGTTTGGCCTTAGGCCTTTTAGCCACGAGTTTAACATTTTCCACATCTGTGGTCACAAAATTGGGTAGGTCAATAGGTGATTCGGGTAGGGGTTTAGGTAACAGAGCACTGTAAGGAACAGGGGGTACTGACTTGCTCTCACTCACCACAGTTTTGTCAACCTGTGGTAGGATCGAGTCCTCAAAATTATTGCGATTAAGAAACTCATTCCAACAGTCTTGGTGTAACCCCAAATGACAAACCACAAGCATTTTAATTAACCCAAAATGAAATAGGCTGTTAGCGGCCTGGTTCCATTTGTATCTTTTAGACATTTTAAACAGACTCCTATGAAAGTAGTAAGGCATATTAAGCTCATAGCCCATGAAAACCATAAGTAGCCGAAGGTGGTACAAGAAAACGAAACCATACCGGCCCTCGTAGGTGATAAATTGTTTGGTTATCATCAACAAGTCGTGCCATCATTGCTTTAGCATATTCGCGGGCAAACCTTTATCACAGGAGCTCACTATTTGTGACTGGAAGAGAAATGTCCACGGGACATCTTCCACTTTGAAATTTTTTGACCATCTCTGTCTGACAACAGGTAGACCGATAGCTAAATTGAGAAATTTCTTATCAATTTCCAATTGCACATCCCCAACCTTGGCTCGGCAGCCATCAAAGGTTAATGCAAATTGCCGAGCCACGCTAGGGTTATAGCCATCAAACTTTCGTATGAACTGGAGCCATCCGAATTCCTCAAGGTCACTGTAAGCACCGTCGAACATCAACAATGCCTGGCTACCATTGGGTTCAGTCCTTACGACCGGATCCATGGTGTGGGCGCATGGTAGGGTTCAAATTAAACACACAGGAGCAAAATCGTTTGGGCTAACAGCTAAGAACGATGAAAGGGGATGCAAATTAATGTATGCGTGCAAGGGTGGTGGGATTATCCACCGCCATGCAACATAGTAATGGCAGAGTACAACGCTGTTCAATCAATCATAAGCAACATATTCGGCCAACCCAAGGATTAAACGGTGGATAGTTATACCAATGCGCCAATCTATGGTTTGAAACCATGAATGTTCAACGTTAAATCAAACCCAAATTTAAACATGTGCCAAGCAATAATTCAAACCATTAAATCAAAACCCAAATGTTTAACCAACGCGCCATTTCATAACTTCAAACTATTTCCATCCAATATGAAATCAGACTCATATGTTACCCATGCACTTGTTGCATAATGTGTAATCAAAGTTTATAAAACATTGTGATAAGAGATTTCATAAAATCGATAAGTCAAGAGCTTAAAATAGTAAGGATCACATCATATAAAAACCAAAATCAACCATGACCCCTATATAATCAAGTATAA